>OENT01000156.1:20182-110050 GCA_900239685.1 Rotaria macrura
GAGAAAGTGTTTATAACTAGGCTGGCACTTTAAGTTTACTTTAAAAGTTAAAATTATAAAACTCTAAACTTTAATAATTTAAAAAAAATTTACAGATAAAGTGCTGCCTCTTGTCTCGAGTATAGGATCTGACAGGTTTAAATGAGTAATTTGAAGATCATTTTCTCCTAATAATGTTTTTTTCTAGGACATTTGTTTACATGACTAAAAACGAAATAGGGCACTTGTGTCGCACGCCTTCAAAGATATCATTCAGAAAGTATTATAACTAACAGTTACCCATCTCGCTATGAGTTTCATTTTCTTGTTTCTTGTGCAACCAGGGGCGTACCGACCGGGGGGGGGGGCGTGGGGGGGCTTTACGCCCCCCCTGCTTTTGAAAATTTTGTGTTTTTGGTACAAAAAAATTGAAAAAAAGGTCTTTTCTGGGGACTTTAGTTGCTGAATTGATATGAATAAAGGCCTTACGCCCCCCCTGCTTTTGAAATATTGAGATGGGGGGTCGTTACGCCCCCCCCTGCTTTCGAGACTTCGGTACGCCCCTGTGTGCAACCATTGAGAGACAAGAATATCCCCCAATACAGTGGTGATGATCTTTACTATCTAATCAGTACCGCTGGAAACAAACGTCGTTATTGATGAAAAAATATCAAAGAAAGCAAAGAGAAAATATATCGAACGTGAAGTACAGTCAAGATATCCTTCGTAAAAAAATGTACCTATTTTTCACATGAGAAAAATCTATGAGAACGAGATAAAAAAATATGAATAATCGGATTGCTATGAAAAGATACTATCGTTACACCATTGAAAAAAATATGATACTTAAAAAACTGATTCTGTCGTTTTGTGTCAACTCCATCTAGAGGCCAAGCATTGACAAGCATGAAAACTATTAACCAATACATGGTAAGGTATAATTGCGCAAGTGAATAATATTCACCAAAGGCTTGGAATAAACCCACTCAATTATTACATATATATATATATCACCATAGACAGTCACAAACAATTCTATTTCATCATTCTCACAATATTGTCTTTCTTCATTCTAGATGGATAGTGTAAAACTTCATTCATCCAATAATTCCTCGCTACTACCAGCAAGATGGCTTGATTGTCCAAGAAAATCAGCAATTATTGCTGGTAGATATTGATGATTTATGTTGTCATTAACATTCTTTAATTTATTTCTATACATAAAGGAAAATTCATTGCATTCAAAACACCATTAGATGATCGTTATAAAAGTGATATCCCAGTTGCTCAACGATGGACTTGTAATATGTTAATTAAACACGCTAAAGATGATCAAGTATAATCAGTCTAATTTTAGTCTGAATTGTAATATTTACATATACATATATTCCTAGAAAAATCTTGGTCTTATCATTGATTTAACCAATACACAAAGATATTACAGAAGTGATATTGAATTTACTGCGAGAAATATTCGTTATGAAAAAATTCCTTGTCATGGGTAAGTATCATCAACGCTACGTGTGCTATACTGGGAATTTTCTTAGCACGACTGATAAGATTCATTCGAAACGAAGATTAATGCAATGAAGGTCGATTATTTATATTTTTTGGATGTATGAAATCTTTCAAAACTTGAATAGCAGTCGCCGAACAATTATGAAAACTTCTTTTGTTAAACGACTAGCTAGATGTTCTACGATATTAGCTGTCGTTTGAATTAAATAGGATTGAATATAGCTAAATTCTTTACTGCCATGTTTCAGAAGTATCTTGAGACTATCAAATGAAAGATTTCCCAAAAAATATTTTTAAACTGATATACAACTGGGTAAAAACAGTGAAATATTGGCGATTTTCAGTTTTCGAAAAATCCGTGAAGAAATTCTATAAGGAACGTGGCAAAATTGACTAGTTTGAAAGTAGATAATGCGTTGAAAATTTTCGAAACATATTGAAATCTAAGTTTATTGATCGTCGGAAATAAAATAAATGAATACGAGAATTCGTTTGATCGATGTTGTGATCAAAACTGTTGATTCTTGTTTGTTTTATTTAACTGTTTCTTGTTATCATATTTTCACAGACATGATGAACCACCAAATGATGAACAAACAAATTTATTTATTCAAATTTGTTCTGATTTCATTGAAACTAATCCAGATAATATTATCGGTATGATGAATTTCAACGATTTTCTATTTCGATGGTTGACATTATTTTCTTCATAGGCGTCCATTGTACCCATGGTTTTAATCGAACAGGTTTTCTTATCTGTTCATATTTATGTGAAAAGCTGAATTATAGGCATGGAGATACATAGAGACAGTTTCTTTTCTAAAGAATGAAATTGATCTTTCATTTTCAAGTATCAACATTGCTCTCGATACATTCGCAGCAGCTCGATCACCCGGCATTTATAAACAAGACTATCTAGATAAACTTGTAGAAAAATTTCCCACGAACAAATTGACAAGAATTCTTGCACCATCACGTCCTGAATGGTGTTTAGGTAATTTTTTTTTATAGTTTTTATTTATATTTATGATTATATCATATATTCAGAAAACAAACGTAAATACGATGAAACAGATGATCAAAAGTCTACTGTACCACTTGGGCAATCAATTCAAAAAGTATAGTTTATTATTTGAAAGAAGCAATTATTCATTGACAAGATTTCATGTTTTTTTTTCTTCAAGAATTATAATCCTATGTTTGCTGTTAATCTTGCTGATATTATACCTATTTATGATCTACCTACACTTGACAGCATTCGAAAGAAATGTCAAAAAATGTGTGGATCGGATCGGTAGGTTTGGAAAATAATTCGATATTCGTATTTCACTTATAACTTTCTTTTCTTTATAGACAAAGCTTTCCAGGCTCACAACCTGTTTCAATGGATTCTACAAACCATCAAACTATACTTCTATCGGCTTATATGGTTAGTTGGAAAGCAGATGGAACCAGGTAAATTAATTTTGCTTTTTTAGTGCATTTGATGAAATCGTATCATACACATTTGTAGAATGATTGAAGGCAGTCTAACCCTACACTTTTAGACCTGATCGACAACTTAGGATTTTACTCCTTGTATTCAAGATAGAATATGAATAATCTATTTCTGAGGATATATTTAATACTTTCTTATTGAAATTGATGATAATAGCTCAAGACTATGTATTCTGATATTTATCATTGATTTTATGACCAAATATCTAAAAATAAAAACGAGCAATAGTTTTTACGACATGATACAACAAGTTTGAATGAAGAACAAAAACTATCTTGGTTTTCTTTATGTCGAACAAATATCTATAAAAAGGAATGCTTGAAATATGAGTCAGTCGAAATCAGTGATACGAATTTCATCTATATATTCAAAGGATAACACATTAGGAAAACAATTCATTTGATTTTACTAAGGAAAACTGATATATGAAATAAAGACATACTTCAATATAAAACTTTAAACGGAGATCGGAACCGAGGTTTTATAGATCTCTAGCCGCTAGCTCCACCCCCACCCCCTCTGCTTCCTTTTACACGTGTACTTACCGTAGAGGATAACGCTAACAACTCATTGTTTTGTAATATTACTATACTTTAAATATTTGAATTATAGATATATGATGTTAATTGAAAATCAAAATCAAATTTATATGTTAGATCGTAACAATGATGTATTTCAAGTGAATCATCTGTGTTTCCCAAAAGATACTAATTATACAGCACATTTAACAAACACGTTGCTTGATGGTGTATGTTTCTTGACGTCTAGCAACGATTATATGTACTGGTTTTGTTTTTTATTATTAGGAATTTGTCATTGATGATGATCATGGTATTAAAAGACATCGATATTTAGTCTATGATATTATAACATATGATGTATGTGCAACAGAATGAAGACATTCGACTTCATATAACTTGTCGAATGTTTAGAATGAAAATGTTAGTCGAAAATCATTTCAAGAACGACTTCATGTGATATGTAATTCGATTGTTAAAATCAGGAATAAATGTATAGAAAAAGGTCTTATCAACAAAGCTATAGAACCCTTTTCAATACGAAATAAAGAATTTTGGGAATTATCAGCAGTACGAAAAGTAAGAAAACACGAATGAATTGATTGTAGTCAATTGATTAATACGAGAGGAAAAAATATTGACGCACGAAATGCTTTCTTATAGTTACTCAGCCCTGAATTTCAATCACAAATTACACATGGATGTGATGGGCTTGTATTTCAACCGGTATTTCAGGTAAGTCAATAGTTACTGGCTCTTGTAAACGAAATAAAATATGATTTAATACGCTATAGCCTTATCAATGTGGTCGATCTTTTAATGTATTCAAATGGAAAGAAAACAATACCATCGATTTCCGATTGAAAATTCAGAAAATAGAGTATGTAGACATTTTGTTTTTTAATTGCCATAGAGTATGATGAAGCGCCAAAGTAAACGATAGAAAGATGACTACAACTCGTCGTTTTCAATGAAACATGTTGAGAACAAAGTGTTTCAGAAATGTGTGACGATCGATATATTAGATCATTCAACAGAGATACAAAATGTTGATAAATTAATTGAGTTCAATTTTTAAATACATATTGTAACAATGTCTTGTAATGATAAATAATTGTTATCATGTTGCGTTTGTTAAATGATCTAGTTGACATTTGAATTTCATACGTTTTGCATGTGTTTTGGCACTCGACAATATTTTCTATGAGCTTGAAAATTGTTTGATGATACAAGATCAATGAAGAATAAATGATATATATCTCATTCCATTGGCATCATTTGTAAAAAGCCATATATATTGTTTGCTTGATTAAATTAAATATTATAGTAGAAGGAGATAAAAGCTATCGTTTGCAACGAAAATAGCTCGAAAATCTATGGAGAGTTTGAAATTTTATGGTTGTTTTAAAGTTCAACATGACTAAACGTTTTATATCAAAAAAGGTTTTTTCGTACAAACGCAAATATTTTTGAAATCTTTGTATGTTTGAAGTTGATGATAATATTTAGCTCTATGCATTTTTAAATAGTTCGATACAATTTGATAGCCTCTACAAGAAAGTAAATATTTAAAATAGGTTCTTATCCTGTTTTCAATAACTAGCGCTAATAAAACAAAGTTTGGAATTCATTGGATAATTGATTGAATTGAAATTGTTAGAATCAAATGAGATGATCGATCATTGATACTTTAATACTTAATATGACATACAAAAATTTGAAATAGTGTGTTTTTTAGTAGTATCAATAGATGAAACTATACATAAAATACAATCGTATTAAAACTTTAACTTATCTTATCTTATCTTATACGAGATGTATAGCACTTTTCTTAGTCTGTCTGGTACGCTATAAGCTTTTTATTGGTAATTCGATTAAATTGATTTTGACATTCATAATTATATAAAACTTGTCAAACTCTATCAAACCGTTTGGAAACTGTTAGAAGACAGCTTGCCACTTTTGACCCTATAACCATAAATTAGTTTTGTAAAAAAAACAATGCCAGATTTAAATTGCTTAATCGTAATTTACATAGGGCATTCGAATATTTCATATTGTAAATTAATGCCGAACTATTGTCTTTACAAATGATAACTTCCATCTTGCTCAGTAAACGTTTACTTTTTCAATGAACCACCTACTATAGATGTCTTCTTTTAAATAATGTTCATGGAACGGAGACGGATCAAAGGATTCATGATCTGGACACTTTTGATTTAAGAATGCATGACAAAAAGAAGAATTAAATAGTACAAACAAGTCCATGAATATTGCAAGCAACTATTTTTCTTGCACAAAAAAAAAATTTGCGTCCTTTTATGTTAATACAAAATACAGAGAGTTATCAGATAATAGATCCGGCTGACAAAAATAGATTCACCTTTGAGAATGTTTATAAAAACTTACTTTAGAGGTTACTGTGTAATATCATCCGATGATATACGTTGAATATTGTGCGTTTGTTTTTCATTTTCTATAAAGAATCGTAGAATTAATATCACGATTACAGCGTGTTTACACGTGTAGAATAGTATAATCTTTCTTAAAGATGCTATTTATTTTAATTATAAAAAGACACCTTTTTTTCGTCTGAAAAATACTTTTCGACATACATCGATTTATCTGTATATCAGTGCTTTGTATCTTGGTTTGGCCATTTAAATTCTACTAGAGATTTCAATTCTTGCAATACTAATCTATGGTCGTATAGCTTTTTTAATCGTAAATAGAGTTTTCAAATTGTACAAGGTCATGATGAACTAAAGGCATTCATGACTATGAATAATGAAGAATTTAATTAAGCACAAGCCTGGATGCATAAAATACCGTATTAGAGATTATCTAGAAATTATTAAAAGAAGAAAAGACTTCTAATCATTTCATGTTGAATATAATTTCTTATCTTTTAGAGGATCAAGAGAGAAAAGCGCTCTACTATATTTGAATGGTAAGTCAACTGCATTCGCATCCATGCGTTATACACCAGAATTGGAACAGTATAAAAATCAAATTATTGAATGTTCGTATCATAATGGAGAGTGGTATTTTTATCGTCATCGTGTCGATAAATCGTATCCTAATGCACAAGGTATGCTCTATTCTCTTATACGAATACATTGATAAAATTAAACACTATATTCTTTTTCTTCTTTTCATCTAGCGACAGCTTATGGTAAATTGTCCATTTTCATTCAGCGACCAAATTTATCTTCTTCCATTCATTTTAGGAATCATTAATTCCATACAACATCCAATAACTAAAGAATTTCTTTGTTTACTTATAGAAGAAAATATTGCTTTTATGAATTATTAATACCCAGTGACATAGAGAATTGTTTTATTTTACAAATCGATATTTTTTTTTAAATTTGTTAACAACTTTTGTTATTCTATTTTTGTGTATTTTTTGACTGTTTGAAAAATTGTAGTTTTTAAAACATGTAGCATCTGCTGAACTTTTATTCTGTAAGAATTAGATCTGAAAATAATCAAGCATTGGCAATTATCGAATAGTGATATGTAGTATTCGAGAATATGTTATTCTATGGAAAGTTTTTTCTTGACAATGTTACCGAGTGTCTTTTTTTAATCTTATAAAATAGTAAAAAATAAAAATGATTAAACAGATGATACTTGAATAGTACTTGTTAACTCAAATCAAGTGAATCTATTCAAAGAATAAACAGGCAAACTAAAATCATACACAAGCGAGAATGAATAGTTTGAAATATTCTATGGGTTTTTTCGTATGATGAATAAAAACTAATTTAGAGACAATAAACTAGTCATTCTAGTGATTCGATGATGCTTTTTAAGGTGTTCTTACTAATTACTAAAGAGTTAAGACACTGTGTGTAATGAATATTTCTACTAGATTACACTATGTTTTCAATGAATCTGTACAACTTGTGCAAAATATCGATGATTATTCTATTGTGATACAATTGAATAGAATATTAATCATCCCGTAACATCATCTATTTTTTATTTTATCTATTCGACATATTGACTATGAATTGAGTACATTGAAACAAAAATTGTCACCCGTGTGTATTAGCATCGATAAAACAAATCATAGTAAAGCTTGCCTGGAATGCATTCAATTTTTATATTTATTAATATAAAGCTGAAGTTTATTGAATGGTCAAATCAACTATGACAGATCTTTGTGAGAAAAATATCTAGTGAGAGAGTTTCACAAATAAGAAGAAAAGTATCAATTTTGATCTTTTTTTTACCAGTGGAAACAATAAGTTCGTATTCATTTCTTTTTGTAAAAAAATATTTCTAAGATTCAACATTTCATTCCTACCAGAAACAACAAAGAAGCTCACCAAAATAATATGTAATTCTAAAGAGAAATAATCATTCAATTGTACTGTTCAAAAGTAAAGAGTTATATTTTCCCTATATAAATAATAGATATTGAAAAAAATTGATCTAAGATATTATTACAAATCCACGAACTGAAAAGAAGTATTTTCATAATGTTTCCAGATTTCTCATATTTTTCAATTTGAATTAGAAGGAAAAAGATGTCAAGCACATGGTTTACAACATTGATCGAGTTCTCATACATATATGCAAGGTCCTCGATTGTTCTTATCGTCGAGGTTTAATTTTGATTTCTGTACCCTGATGGTAACTGCCGTAGAAAAACTTGTGCATTCACTTTTGATACAAAAAAACAAATGACTAGAGAAAAATACAAATCCTCGTCGTATTTTTTAAATGAATGGACTCTAGAAAGCTGTAAAATCGATTGTGCACCAGACAGAACAATGCTTGTTTTTGATGAAGTTGAATCCTAAAGCAAATAATTCTATAGGAACCAGAAAATCTTCACGTTTCTCTTGACAGTCTTACATTGGACTACACCTAATTGTATATGTGTTGACAAGCCACTCCTCTTACATTTGTAATGAAGATAATGACTTTTCTAGATTTCTCGGAATTAGACGTGCTTCTGGAAAAACAAAAACGATATGAAATGTAGTAATGCGATAACGAAGTAATAAACTAAGTAATTAATTCGACGAGTTAATTTTGATTAAAATCAAATGAAACATCTTCTTCTCGCGTGTCCATCACATGAATAATAGTTACTTACAAGTTTCAAGACATTTATTTCATGGTCATGCAATACAATAAAATGATTCATTGATTATTCAATTCGAATATCGATTCATTCGAGCAATTTGATTGGAACTACTAAAACTTTTCATATCTATGAATGAACAATATTTGAAATCTTTCATTAATTACAATACAGCTATGAAATAAATCATTTTCAATTCATTATTATATAACTATCTTTAATCTTCCATAAAAAAACATACTGATTTTCAAATGATATTTGATGATAAATGTACCCTTTTATTTGATCAAAACGTATCGATACTCGTTTGTTTTTTTTTTAATCTGAAAAGGTCGAATGAAAAAAAACTCATTAATCAAAGCACTGATCTTTCTTCTCGATTTCGAATGGTGATCATAGCAGATGTGTATCGATTTATCAATTGAGATCACGTCGCGCGTTCCTTCGTTCGTTCTCTCGTTTTCCGCTTATGTGTCAATGATATCTGCTTCCTTTTTTTTTTTTATACAAGTAGCATTGTGCGTGTTGTTTACATATGTTAAAAACGTGTACATATTTAATGAACAATCCAGAGATCATAGATAGACACAAAAAAAAGAAAAGAAAATCGATTGTAAATTAAAAAAAGAAAAACATCTCTCTTTTTCAATCGTCAAGTTCTTGTTTGACGGTTGTTTCAATGAGTTTGGATTTCGTATTCGGTAGATTATGATCTTTCTTCCATTTCATACGTCGATTTTGAAACCAAATCTTTACAATCACAAAAGAAAAACGAATAAATAAATAAATAGGACAAAGAAATGTGTCATTGAAATGTTTACTTTAACTTGTCGTTCAGTTAATATTAATGCTCGTGCTATTTCAATGCGTCGTCGGCGATTTAAATATTTTTTCAAATGAAATTCTTGTTCTAGTTCCAGAATTTGACTACGTGTATATGCTGTTCGAATACGTTTATACGTTTCTGTACCATCCGTGTTTTGAACAAGATTTTTCACGTGTAATTTCGTCATCCATGGATAAATTATACTAGTAGATATTGTTTCATGATTAGGTTTTTTTAATCTTACAAAACGACAAATAACCATGATAAAACAACGATAAATATAAATCTTACTCGGATGTAATTGAAATACTATTTGCATGAGATGACGATGAACCGATATGATTCTCAGGCTGTTGATTAAATGATGAATATGTATTGTAATAGGTTGAATATGTACTCGCTGTTGATGGACAACAATTTGATGTCGGATAATAATCATAGTAAGAAGACAATGGCGGATGAGAAGGAGGTAGCGGCAGCTGCGGCGGTGGTGGTGCTGGCGGTAGTGGGGGTGGTAGTGGTGCTGGAGGACAAGAAGGTATGTTATAACAAGTTGCTGAATGATTTTGTGAAGAATATAATGAGAAATGATCAGATGCTGAAGGCATGGGCCATTCATGAGTGTAGTGATATGAATTAGGATATGGTATATCCATTGTAGGATGTTAAATGCAATAGAAAATTATTTACTAAAAAATAAATGCAATCAATTTAATCGAGAGTATTGCTCAAAGTATGATCATAATTAAAATAAAAGACGAGTGATATATACGTATTCAGTTATTCATGTGAAATTTTTCGATGACCAAAAATCGATGGCGAATTAATGAAATGAAAAACAATTACTATCATAGCCAATGAATTCTCTAGACTACTCAACATAATTTATGTGTTTGTGCTAATCCTTCGTAGATTCTGACATAAATATCACTAGAATCGATTGGACAATATATAGATAGCATTGAAATTGTTGTTTGAAACTTGGGAAGCTAATCGTGTACGTTCATGATCAAAAAAATAAAAATAGCACAGAGATTTGTGGACAATCTGTCTCTGTCGTGGTAGAATAAGTGAACTACTGCGATTTCTCAATTAAGATAATAATAGATTTTCTTTTAAATATGATTTTAAGACTCTATCAAACAAACAAGAAAAAAAGCACTCGTGTGAATGACACTCAATATTCTCACCATAATCATTCTCACATATAGATATATCCAGTAACTTTGATCATCATTCAAATGATCATTTATTCTGTCTATTGTATAGAAGTTATTTCTCTCACTCTACAATATACTAATTTCGCATTGTATTATGATTGGTTTTCTTTTTCTCTTTTCTGTATCGTATATATATAAGTGATATGTATATTTTCCATCATATAAATATATCAGCAGCCAATCCGTTTATTTGATGAGACTATAGATCATAAATGTAACTGAGTGTTCGTACGTTCTCAAGATAGAATACAGAAAAAAGCGACAGTACAAATAACAGACGAGTTAGATATATCATTTTTGTTCTCCATCAAGCTGATTGTGAAAGGCGGCAAATATCAATCAAAGAAAACTTAATAATTTTTTCCAAAAAAATCCATATTAGTTATCTTGTCACAAGAACTTATTGACAAAGAATGAAACAAAATGCACTGGAAAGCAGCCTAGAAATTTTTTTTCTTCAAAATGTACAAATAAAAAAGTCTTTTATGTATTTAAATCATGTTATTTTTTCCTCTGATAAAAATAGCTGTTGAGTAATAATGAGATTGAGAGGCTTCAACTGTCTGGCTAAATGAGTAGTTGTAGTTTGTTGTCTCATTCTCACTTCAATGCAACAATACGATAGAAAATGAACAAGTGGTGTTACTTAATCTCATCGTGTTTTAATCTAGGTGTTGTATACGAATAAGAGAACGTTTAGTGAAAATGTCATTTAATACAATAGGTATGTATATTGTTGTTTGTTCAATGAAAACGTTTAGTTATACACATACATAATCACACACACACACATATACACATACGTAAACGCATATACAGACTCGTAAAACAAGGATAGATCGAAAGATAGATTTCAATGTATAAATGATGGTAAGGTTAGTCGATTCTATAACAGTTTTTACTCTGGTTTTTCTTTCAAGATCTTCAAATTTTTTATTATTATTTTCTTCATTGATACAATTTCGTCAACACCAGTGATAAAGAAAAAAACCAATCAACCATCTGGTATAATAGAAACTATTTGATTTTAATGAGAATAATAAAACAACGAAATAGTGAAACATGCAATTTTCTTTTATAGAACTATTCGTTTCTGATGATGATAAGCGTTGCTATTCGTGTAAGGATGCCAATGATGAATGTCTTACACCATGCCATTGGACGCAACGTTGTTATGTTAAAGCCAAACACGCAAATGGATCGAGTTTGTCTTCTCTAAAAATCTATGCAGAATCATGAAATGGAAAAAAATTCTATTTAAATTTAGTTAATGATCGACAATGTACAAAGCAACCATGGGCACGAGAATTACTTGCTGATGGTTGTATAATGTATATGCAAAGTTATTGGTGCATGTGCTCATCAGACACATGCAATGGAGGTGATCTAGATTCAATAAGAGGTTGAACATAATACAAAATATTTTCATGAATGATGGTTGCACTCGTTGTATTTACTTAGGATTCGAAGATTGCTCAAAAAATCCATGCCATGATGGTACAATCTGTTTGGATACAAAAGAAGGTTTTACTTGTATTTGTGCACCATGGCAAGAAGATTGTACACGATGTAAATTTATCAAACGATTCATTTGAAGATTTCTTTTTCTGAATTTATAATCTATCGTTTTCAGCTTATCAAGTTGGATGTAGTTGTAAAAATGGTGGCCGATGTATAATGACCTACGGTTCATATGGATGTGAATGTCCGTATGGTTATACAGGTGTCAATTGTGAAACATGTATGACAACTATTGTCGAGAGTTTTCTATCAATCGAAATACGTGTATTGTTTAGTAACTGGTTTGGTACCCGAAGAACTTCTTCCACTATTACTCAAGGAAGCAGCTATTGATAATGCTGAAGAAGGTAGATAAACATATTGATGAAACAAAAAGAAATTTTTTCTTTTTTTTCCATCATTGTGAACATTGAGTTTATTTTAGATTCTGAAACTTCACCTTGTGCTGGAGAACCATGTGGACTTGAAGGTGTTTGTATTCCAATGCCTGATGATAAATATGTATGTCTATGCCAAAATCGTGTTATTGCTGCTAAAAGTTGCGATGAAGGTAATAAACATCTTTTGTTTTCTGTATGTTGAATGAATTTTTTTTCTATCTGTGTTTTTCCCCAGCTCGATTGGATCCATGTGCACCAAATAATCCTTGTCGAAATGGTCGTTGCATTTCAAATGATCGTGGTGGTTTTCAATGTAAATGTCGTCCAGGATGGACAGGTCGCCGGTGTGATCAAGGTACGTGAAATATGTTCTTAAAACAGTTTTTTTCATCGAATAACATGTTTATTATTATACAAGATATTTTAAATTGATTCATGATTCCTTGTAATATTAGAAACATTCATAAAAAATTAGTTTTTCTGATTAAAACCGAATCGAAAATGTTACCTAAAAATTTAGAATGAATCACAGTATTACAGTTCTGTATAGATTCAAGTCACGGTTATGTTTGATAATAATAGGAAAGAATTCTATCGGAAGAAAATGAAATTAAACTATTGTTAAAATTCAAGACGTTTTATATTCGATAAAGAGATACCACAATGAAATCAAGTCACTGAGAACATATTTAAGTCACGCTTATCAAATGAAATGAAATAAGACTTCGTTCATCTCGCTCTTTTCCGTGTCAACGAAGATCAATGACTCTAAAATGGAAAAGCATACTCTGTGACACTTGTTTAGCTATCATCAATATCATACACAAATGAAAATGCTCGTGTCATCATGGCATTCTCAATCATCATTTTAATTCCTACACAGAAACATATTCTTTCAGTTGCATTTTATATCAAAACCGGAGATGTGAACAGGCAGACATTCTTTTTTCCATTGTTGATTTTAGTTTAGAGACGAATATTTATTCAAATTAAATATTAATATTAAACTAACAGTCGTACTTTATTTATTCATCGAACGAATGCGATTGCTTTATTCTTTTGATGGTCATCTTTGACGAGTGTTGTTCTCATATGTTATTTATATCATAGAATCACAGCGTATTTGACTACAGCTCTTAGTTCCGATCCGTACAGATGCTCTTTCTCCCTCTCTCAGTCTCAGGCATCGGGATTAACACTATTTCCGGGTGTCCCTCTACTCGAGCCTCATAAAGTCACTCATGCAATCAAAATTTATTTTCTTTTAGTGAGTAGTTATTGTGCCAAATACAATCCATGTGTAAGTAATGTGGTGCTTTGCATAATATATTATCATAGGAATTCTATTATTAAATTTTTTCTCGTTGCTAGCTTAATAATGGCACATGTCATGATGATGGAGAGACCTATCGATGTCAATGTTCAGATAATTTCATGGGTCATCGTTGTGAAAGAAGTATTTGAGTGTAGAATTTAGTTTTCTTATTTGAAATTAAATAACTTATTTTATGAACGATATACTAGTGGAGAAAAGTTGTTCATCACCTCAATGTTTTAATGGTGGTGTTTGTGTTAATACTGCAACATCATTTAAATGCATATGTCCTATTGATTATGAAGGACAACGATGTGATTTGAGTAAGTCTTTTACTATTATAAATTGATTAATTATTATTAAACTTTAGAATGGAATGATTGCGCTAGTCATTCATGCCAACATGGTTCAACATGTATCGACGGTATTGCATCATATACATGTCAATGTTCAAGAGGTTTTACTGGAAGATATTGTGAAATAAGTATGATACAAATATGTCCTGATTTGCACAGCTGAAACATTCGTTTATTTTTCATTCCGTTAAAATAACAGATATCGACGATTGTCGAATGGATTCCTGTATGAACAATGGTACATGTATTGATCTTGTACATGATTATCGTTGTCAATGTTTACCTGGTTTTACTGGACGTACGTGTCAACACGATTTAAGAAAATGTAATGATACACTTTGTCGAAATTTCGGTTCATGTTATATGGGATTTGATGGTTATGCTCAATGTCATTGTAATCAAATATATACGGGAGTCTTTTGTGAATCTCGTAAGAAGAAAATGCAAAGAAAAGAAAAACATTGTTTCATCTTTGTTATTTGTTTTCAGGTGTTCATCCTTGCTTTCCAAATCCTTGTACTAATGGTGGGACATGTGTAGCAAGAGGAAATAAAATTGCATGTTTATGTCGCAGTAAATTTACTGGAAATCAATGTGAAAAACAAATTGATACTTGATTTTATTTATTGCCTGCTATGATTTTTCTTTCTTTGAATAAATTATTTATAAAATAATTTGATTTTTCTTTAAGCAAGAATTGTTGTCGCGTGATAATGAAAAGTCAACAAACATATTTGTTTTCTCGTTTATACTCCTTTACTTTTTAGTTGCAGAATCAAGATTTCATAAATCGAAATGAAGAATGCATGTTATCGAAATGAATATGCCTAGGAAACTCAAGTTCATACCTCAGATGTGATTATTCGAATTAAGGAAAAATTCATGTATAACAAAGTTTAATGTTTAGAATAACAATGCTCATCAAATTCTTTTTATAATTGAGTGAAATGTATAGTTGAATTTAATCAAAGAAGAAATCTTGGTATGATTAATCATGAATTACTTTGTTGATCTAAGTTAATCTAAATAGATTTATTGAATGTGTTTGAAGCTATTCTAATACTACTTTCAGTCGATTGTTAGGCCTTGATTAACCGAGAAGTGTAATGTCAAGTTATTCCTATTAAATATGAAATGAAATAATGATTACCTATGTTTACTTCTCCAATCAATCAAATATGCTATTCCCAAGAGTTAAAATTTTGATTTTCGTGTTATGAATAGTTATCTTACAGATATGTTCGAATTATTTCAATTGACGTGAAAAAAGACAGCTTAGTGCTATGCTGTTTGGTATGTACAACCAGAATAATCGAGATACAATCACGTAGTAGCGACCTCTATCGTTATGAGTTCAAAGTTAATTAGTTTAATTATAAGAATTTATAATTAAAGTTATCTATCGATGATTTTCTGGAATGAGATATCTATCAAAACTATGTTGACGTTATGTAATGTATGAACATTTGCTATAAACAAAGACCAATAGTGACAAAAAGCTCATTAGTCAACAAACTCAAAAACAAACACTCATCCGTCCATCTCAACATAGTGCCATGCTAGTACTTATAAATTCCGTCATATTCATATGTATCGCTTTCGGCAACAATATTCGCAAAATACTTTTTTCCCCTCTATAATGAATAAATGCAGCCATTCAACATAAAAAAATATATATTTATATTTTTATATGCGTGTGTGTGTGTTTGTGTGAAACAAGGATGGGGTTGTCTATCGTCCCTCACCTGTCCTTGTTTTCTATAAATTTGGCTCGTTCTTATTTCTTTTCTTGTTCATCTTCAGATAGTATAGAACTATCGGTTAAAAGCCACTGATCTGACACAACAGTGTTCTTTCTTTTGCTTAATACAAATATCACGAAGAAAACGAAACTTATCCAAAAATGAATGACGAAACGATGCGCAATGAGCTAACATCTATTCAGATGCAGAGTAATCAAACGACGAATGAAGTAAGTAATTGGTTTCTTAAATTTTCTTTTCCCTAACTGTTTGCATGCCAGTAGAAACATTGCAGTAATAATGGAGAAAAAAAGAGAGAGAGGAGAAACTATCGACTACAGTTAGTTCTATTTTTTTTTAGTTGATTATAATCATCTAATTTAAAATTCTTTATTCTTTATTTTTTATTTTTCTTATTGACATAAAACTCTATTGACTTAATTATTTTGAAGACGACATGCTGACCCGTCTCAAGCCCATGAGTTTTTCTATCCAAGCTTGTTTTTGTATGAAAACGCGCGCAAGCGCATGATTTTACACTTGTCATCATTTTTTTCTTGACTATTGTTACTAAAATTCGATCAAGATAATAGTGACTATACAAGCTCTTGCATTTTCCTTTGAGACCTTTCTGTTGTTAGGACAAGAATTACACGCACACACTCAACATACAAAGAAACTATAGTAATGTTTTTAATGATGTAGCAGCAACCTGCCCGCTTGGGGTTCTTCTCTACATTTAATCTTCGAGTTTGATGAGTTAAGCAGCGGAGAAATCAAACAAGAACAAAAGATAGTCAATAAAACTTTCTATTTTTTTTTGAAAAGTTTTTGATTAACTCTATAACAAGATTTATCATTTGAATGAAAACTGTACACGAAACATTTAATGCTATCTGTAATCAAGTGATATTTTACTTCAGTTTTATAAGTAACAATAGAGAGAAAGAAAGATAGACACCGAGAACCAGACAAAAGAAGAATAAAAAAAGACAAACTATTAATCTTCAAGTTTTCTATGTTATTTTCTTTTATGTATATAAATATCTTGTTATTGTCATAGTGGCGATCTTTGGAAATAACGAACTCGATTTTGTTATTTTTGTTACTTCATTTTCTCTTATTTCTTTTCCCTTTCTCTATTTCTTCCTCTTATTGCGCGTTCTCTTTTTCGACACTGTTCATAAGAAACTGAGGCCTAGTTTTCATTGCTTTTCTTTTTTTGCTTCGGCATCAATCAACAGGAAAACAACGGCAAGTTAGCGAGCGAAGTCTTGCGTTAACTATTCTTTCTCACTCTATTTCTCTCTCTCTCTCCCTCCCTCTCGCTCTTCCTCGTCTCTTGGATCAAATTTTCCTTTTTTTTTTCTTTCTTCTGTTCAACAAATAGCAATCAGTGAGTGACTAAAGGTTTTCTACTAATAAAAAAAAAACTATTATTATTCATTATTATCGATTTACGTTGTCGATGATTTTCACTATTCCGAAATGTAACATAAGCAAAACAAGATAGCACATAAACATACTTAAAAAGACTGTTTTTCGTGTCGTCAACTATATCTTAAATATAAAACATGGTTTTACCGTTCACATCAAAACCAGCTGCTGCCGCTCCACCCACTACTGAACCACCAAGAATACTTACGGAAGAAGAGCAAATACTATTACAAATCGATCAGGGTGTTCATGAGGTAAAACAAAATATTACAGTGGATTTTACTTTTATTAATTTCGATTCTATTTTCGTTTTAATATTCAACAATGAACAAATTTTATGTTAAATATTTTTGCGTGCATGAATGCGAGATCGATTCGATTAGTATAGGATGCATCTCGTTCGGACCTATGCACTATATAACACGATGATTGATGATGAATTCACATTGAGGAGGAGTAGTTATAGGAACAAAAAAAACCGAAAAGTATCTAAAATAGTTGTCATCGTTTTTAAACTAAGAATAAAACAACGAAACGAGATTTTCATGAACTATGACTTAAATGTTTATGTGAAATTCAAATAAACGTCTTTCAGCAAATTCTATTGTATTGAACATTGGCAATTATTGGATTTATAAGACTATTTATAGTTTCTTCGCTGTTGATCTTTTTTATTTTTTATTCTTGACAAGTTTGATTATTCAAAATGACATGAATATGTTTGGATCGCAGATGAAACTGTGATAAAAAACTCGGATCAATTCGAATTCGAATTCCTATGGGATTCAAAGCAATTTTTTGTGTTGAAATACGTAGAATGATTGCACTCTTTGTTTCTTGTTTTTTTTCTCGTGAAACTTGATAAATAAATAAACAAAATAAATAAAAATGAAACATCAATTGAATGAGGCGTTTGAAAAATGATCATGCTATTTAAGTTCTTCACGAGACTTTCAATCTTATGCAATTTCTTTTTAAAATCCAAATAATTAATGAATATAATTTCCCAATGGATTTAAGAATTTAAGAAGTTTTTTAAATATTATAAAAGACAAAAAGAAAATTTCAGTCTAAAAGAAATTTTTGTTTGTTTTTTCAAATAAAAGAAATTAAATGAGAATCATGCTTTAAAATAAATTGACTTTTTTTACATAGAAATACTTGTAAATTTTTAATTAAACCACTCTATTGAATCATTGAATGGTACTTAAGTATTCTTTGTTGTTTTTTCTTTAGTCACTTGAAGCTACTCGTCGTATGCTTGGTCTTTGTGAAGAAGTACGTTTATGAAAATTAACATTTTATGTCTTTGAAATAAATATTTTGTTCGATTTCTACTTTTCTTCAGAGCAAAGAAGCTGGAATACGAACATTGGTTATGCTGGATGAACAAGGAGGTAGAAATTCAGAGATGAAAGGAAACAACAAAAGAGAATATCATCCTTTCTTTTTAGTAATTTGATAGAAGTCGTTATTAAAAGCAAACGCTAAGTTCTTATTTATTAGAATGGAAAAGAGAGGCTCTTTTCTCTTTTTAATTTTCTTAAAACATTTGTTTTTTTTTCTTGAAAAACTCCTTGGCATTAAATCTACCAAAGATTCATAAGGATCATATTTCATTGATTTCTATTTTTTCATATGATTGATTGGAATCGACGAAGGAAAAAACAAAAGCTTTCATTTCAGGTTTTTTAGTTCTTCCCATGATAATAGATTGATTTCTAAATATAACGATGAACTGTGGAATAATACGACTAGGTTATTGACTCAAGGACAACTAAAAAAGAAATAGACTTCACTGATTCTTAAGTATATTGAATGGACTGTCACAATAAGTTGGTAACATACTTCATGTTATTTTGTATAAATTAGCATCGAAAAGATAGCACGGCCTTTTATTTGCCTGAATTTGCAAGTCATCGTTTTTCTTGAACCCGAGTATTTTACAATGAATCATATACAAGCTTTCTGTACATGAGACATTGTATTATATATACATTTCAAATATTCAAATCAATTGATTTGTCTCTTTCAAATACTTGATTATCATCAGTAGTTTTCACTAAACAGGCAGTAAAAGATATCAACATGCAGTTTGTTCGACAACTAGAGAATAGACTAGTGCAATAATTGACACAGTAAGCAAGATAAATCTCTTCGTGGACATGCAAAGAAGTAATCTTCTAGCTGTCGAATTAGAGACTTGGATAAATCAGTCATTTTATATCACGAATCGATAGATTTTAAAGATGAAACTTAAACTTGCCTGCATCAATTATGCAATGATCCTTATTAAATATTTTAAAAGAATTTATCAATTGAAATGAATCGAAAACACAAACAACTCAACAAACTTCAATGACGATGAAATTATTTTCATTTAGAACAACTTGATGCCATTGATTCCGGAATGGATCGTATAAATGCTGAAATGCGTGATGCAGAAAAGAATCTTGAAGGTCTTGAAAAATGCTGTGGTTTATGCGTTTTGCCTTGGAAAAGGTCTAGAATTTTGCACATTTGAAAAGAATGTTTATTGCTATGATCAACATTTTTGTAGAACGAAAAACGTCGAAAAAAGTGCAGCTTATAGTAAAACATTCAAAGGAAATGAAGATGGTAAAGTAAATTCACAAGGTCCAAGACAAATTGTTTCACAAAATGGCATGGGTCCAGGGTCGGGCTATATTCAAAGGTACGATAACTTATTACAGAACCTGAAGATAATGTCAATAGTTTTCTTTTCATGTAGAATAACGAACGACGCACGTGAGGATGAAATGGAGGAAAATCTTCAACAAGTAAGTACGATGATCGGTAATTTACGAAACATGGCTTGCGATATGGGTAATGAAATTGCTAATCAAAACAACCAAATTGATCGTATTAAAGGAAAAGTAAGAGACACAAATACACAACGAAAATATTTCATCGTAATCATTATCTATCTTATTTTTCTTTTCAGACGGATATCAGTCAAATTCGTATTGAAGGAGCTAACAAGCGAGCTAAAACGTTACTGAAAAGTTAATTTATAACTGCTTCTGGTCAACTTCTATTATATATATATATATTATCTTTTTTAACTTATTTTTCATCAGTCTTTATTCTCACGATACAATTTAAGATCTGAAAACGTTTTTCCTCATTCACTTCCTTTCTTATTACTTTCTTTTGTTCTTCTGCTCATTGTGCAAAAAATACAAAACCATAAAAACATTTTTCTGCCTTGCTTGTTGTCTGTAAGGTGAGTTCCGTATTTGCATATTTTATTAATTTGTGTATTTGGCTTTTCTGCACAAACCTTTTTTATGTCTATAGAACTTATCAAAATCTTCTTTATTTTGGATTTTTTTGTAATTGTATTACTTCGTTGTTTTTTGTTTTTCTGTTCTTGTTTTATGTGAGACAATATTAATTCTTATCTTCCTATTGATATTGTTATTTGTTTATTATGAGCAGTATGAAAATCGAAAACTTTTCACTAATGTACTTTCTTTTTCCGTGTTGTCTGTGTTAGAGTCTCCGCTCTCAATCTTTTTTCGGCACACACACTGACTCATTCACTTTATGATGAAATGTCATTTCTGTTAAATTGAACCAATGTTATTTAAATGCATAAATATATTACATACATACATATTTATATTTATATTTATACGTGTATAATTATTTCTTAAAATGATATATTAATTCAAAATATTCAAAGATATTTGTATTACGATTTATGAGACATGGAATTCTTGATAGCGAATGTATACTATCCTACATATATAAATATAAACAGATCGAAGAATACAATATACATTATCAAGAATGACTTTTTTATGTTAGTTATGTTTCCTCAACTGACTTTCATGACAAGAGATCATATGAAATTTTTCATGGGAAGTGATTTGTGGTGACACAACATGCGTTGCAAAAGAAATGGAAAAAATGTCAAACACTGTTGGACGATGTTGAAGACTTCTAATCCATCCAAGTTTGTTTTTGATGAAAAGAGCAATGTCTAAAATACAAATTATGTACCAGACATATTTTGTGAGGATAAATCTGAAAATGAGAAAAAGCCCAAAATCTAGTACCTCTAAAAACGTTCGTGCAACTTCACCATCCAATTACGTCACTTTCTATTTTTATTGATATTTTTAATACTGAAAGAGAATGAAAAAACCAATGTTGAACAATGATTTTCGTAGCGTAAAACATGGTCTTTCTCCAATGATCTATTGAATGTTAAATTGTTCTTAGTTTTTATACGGAAATATTGCGTTTTCTGACATAGAGTAAACATTTGGTAATTCTCATTATCTGAACGTCTTGCAGTGGTAAAAATTATTTCTTGCATTAATCTCTTGTTCAAATTCTAAGACTTCACATATTTCGAATAAATAGAGCAAAACAAAATTTTGAGTTCATGCATGTTATCTCTAGAAATAACGACTGATATTCTTGCAGACTGATTTTTTCTTGTACAAAAGCCGACTATCACAAAAATTTAATTTTTTTAATCTTTGACTGAAGACTCAAGAACGGATTTAAAATTTTGTAACAAAATTAATATCGATAGAGTGTCTTATGCTTTACATTTTGATTTTTTTCTGTAGTAAATTAGGTCTAAGTAGCCCGAAATTTTTGAGCAATACAGATTTTTGTTAATTGCAAGAGTTCATTTTAAAGGTACTTGGTTTTGAACTTTCCCTTGTTATCAGATTCTTCCTGAAAAAATATGCCTGGTACGAAAGTCACAGTTCAGGCATTGCTCTTTTCATCGAAAAAAAAAATGCATGAATTAGAAATCGTCAACATTGTGTAACACTGTTTGACATTTTTTCCATTTCTTTTGCAACGCATGTTATTTATGGAGTTTTATTTTTGGAACAAATATCATTCACATTCATCATCGATTGTATGCTGATCAACTGATTTATGTGAATTGCCAGGTACGCTATAAAGTTATCGATAGAAAGTCTATCAAACTCGTAAAAGTTTAACAAATAGAAATTCGAAATATCTGATGTAAAAACTCGCAAAAATCTGTCGTGGGTCGTATCGAATTTTCATTGCTAATAAATAATTCATTTCTACGAAAACCTTTTTCTATTCGACTAGTGTCACTCTAGTACATGCTTCAAAATAGGAAACAAATCCACAAAAGAATTTTATGAAAAAAATGACCGGCTACGGTGAAAATAAATACTCGATTAAAAAGAGTCAAAACACATCAAGTCAATAGTGACTATATCAATGTAATGAATTCTCTTCGTAGTATAAGTACGTCTAACAAGACAAATTTATTAGGAGAAAAACAACAAGTAAAAGAAGAATACTGGCTCTTCTAAACCATGCATAGAACTTCATCTATAAATATTGTTATTAGCATTTTTCGAAAACACTACATTGTACTTTCGACTCTCGTATAAATCAGCGATGCTTAAGAATGAAAAAAGAAATATGTCACTAACAATAATATCGTGCTTATCATTCTGATCATTTTCCGATTAACTAGATTATTTCCTTTTACAAATGACAGAATTTGATGAATAAATTGTGTGCTTGTGTCTGTATTTGTGTTATTGTGGAAACACGAACGATATGTATAGAATAATAATAAACTGATCTCGCAAAAATAAGAGAAAGAAACCGATTCGCTCAATCTAAAATTAATCTCTCAAAGAAATTTATTAGAATTAATCGTCATTATTTATAATAGACATTGGTACATTATAACTTGGTAAGTTGGTATGTGACCATGACCATTCAATTGAATCTTTTAATTATTTTTTCTGTTCATGTCTTTAGTCGAATGTTCTATACAAATGAGATTCTTGTCGGATTATAATATAGTACTATAATACTGTCAGACTTTGTTATGATTTCGAATTGATTATTATCATAGAAATCAGATTCTTTTCAATTTCTTCTCTAAAATGAATATTTTGAAAGATTATTCGAAGCTGAAATGTTTTCGTGTAAAAGAATTAAAAATTCCAAATATCACCAAGTATCCATGACACATAAAACAATCTCATTAGAAACTAGTTTAGAAAGACTTATAACCAATGTGTGTTGTCCTACACTTATGAATAAGACATTTACTTACCGTCAGATTCTATTTACCGGAAACAACACGTAGCATTTTATTTAGTTTATGAAACTCTTCAATAATACATCCTGAATAAACAAATCTCTAAATAACATTACATACACTAACTCTAGTACCTAATTAACTGCTTTAAAACAACATTCTATTATTCATACTTGCTTTTGTTTTGATTTAACATTTATAATTTAATCGTGCATTAAATGAGCATGTTCGGATAGACAATATTTTAAATAGATCATTAGTATTTATACGTATTGCATAGCTGATAAATAAATTATACTTTTTTTGACATCTGTTTCTATTCATACGAACAGAAACTATTGACTTAGCATGTTTGTTGCCCATATCATTATGAATTTGACGAATGAAACAAAACAATTGGTAAACAAAGAAGTACTGAAGATCGCAATACTTTTCTATTTTCGATGTGTGTCATTGAAATAGTATCATTTGCATAGAAATTTTCTCTGAAAATATTCTACTGATGTGTATGACGGAATGTCATAATGGCCAAGAATAAAATCTGTTTGTATCAGTAAACGACAACAAAGTTCATTAAACAAGTATTGATGCGTCTAAGAAAAAGAAGCATTCGATTTTTTTCATGTAAGTTGCGTCAATTTTTTTTTGCTACGGACAGCACACAACGGAACAAGTTATTGTTTATGTGTCTATATCAATTGGTCAAATCGCTGACTGGTAATAATATTTGGTTTCGATATTTAATTTTCTCACCATACTATGGATGCATACATTTAGACAATATCAATTTAATATATCATTAAATAATATAAATGAAGCAGGGATTCTTATCGATACAAAATGAAATATTATTTAACGAAGAAACTTTACAAGGTTTCGCGAAGAACCAAAAAATACTGTAGAATACATTTTCTCGATAAAGAATCTCTAGCAGTGAGATATTGATAATTCTTGCCGTTCTTCTTAGCAAAAGATGAATGGTTTTGTTAAAAGGAGTTTTTTTCTCCGAATATACTTTAAAAATTAAACATTAGAATTATTGCGAAAATAGTGTGCACGGATATATCGATAGAAACAAACAGGATCGATAAAGATTGAAACATTTTTATTTTTTTTTCTTCATAAAATTATTCATTTTGTTTACCTAAGCGACATTCATTTCCGGAAAATTATTGACATGGCTCTTCCGATCATCGGATTATTCGATACGATTCATAAAACTAGATTCAATGTCGAAGTATTGATTGGCTTTATTTCAACTGTGTAGAACGAAGAAAAACATTTTTCATAATTATTTCTTGAATACTGGAACGATTTTGAAGGATACGCTTCAAATTGATTCTATCTATAGATATTTGAATGAGAAATAATAGAAGACATCCACAATAGGCGCAACAATGATTCAAAGTTAAAAAGATATTTTTCTAGATATGTCATTTAATTTTGACGCACGAATAAAACATTGCCGTACTGATATAATCATAGTTACTTTTTGATGAGTTTCACTTCAATGCTTAACCCGAGGGCGCCTTGATCAATGGATTAGTTACATGGGGATCTTCCACAATGAATCTTTTGCCTATGATTGATATATCATCTTAACGAATTCGTCTCTTTTGTATGTATCAAAGATACTGAAAGCAATTACAATGTCTTCGATTGACCTTTTTTCTTATTAACGATAATGCCATTGATTCGGTTTCATTAGAAGCAGTATCCTTACTTATAATTAGAAGATCGGAAACATCAACTTTATTTAATAGTGTACTTGAATAAGATCCAAAAAGAAATCAAACATAGGCAATCAAATGACACGATAAATATCTTCGACAATTTCAAAATGTTTCTAGCAAATGTTTACACTATTGATCGATCAGGTAGCTAAGTTATGAAAATGGAAAAAAATCTGATAAACATTTCAGAAGAATGCCATTCGCTTGGGAATGCGTTTTCTATAATCTCGGTTCAATGAAAACATTTTATCTCTGAGTTACTAGATCATTAATACATTATATTGCAAAAAATTTGTTTGCTCTAACGGTATATTTTTCTTTTGTGTTAAATCATATTCATCATTTGTAACTTTGTTGAATTACCACCACCGCTAAAACACCCTATGACAGTCGACAAAACTAATCAACAGTGTCATTTAGTGAAATATTGAAATAGACATATTTCATGAAGATCTTCTCCATCTTTCTGTCATCAATAATCAATGATAATAGACTTTTATATCTTTAACCGTTTGATTGTGAGTAATCAGAGAACACTATGGGAAATTAAAAAAATGTACATCATCGCCGAGAATGTTTTGATTATTTCTAGGCATGCAACGGTGACGATGAATTGCGGTTTACCGGTTCATACCAGTAATCTGTTCTAACCCGTATGCACTAGTACTAACCGGTTTTCGCTTAATACCGCCAATATAAGTCAAATACGGTAGGTATAAAACAGAAAGACGGCTACGAAAAAGACCGGTTATCTTCACCGTTGCATCACTAATTGTTTCGTCAAAGTAGATTTTTCTATTCAATGAATTGTGCTGAATATGATTACAGTTTTTTTCTTAATGATGAATGCATATTCTTGTAATGATTTTGTTTCACAACTAAATGATGCAAATAGAGGAAGATTTATTTACATCTACAACTTCTATGTCATAAAACGTTATTGAGAAAACAAACAATAATAGAAATAACGAAAAAAAAAGCATAATTAAATGAGATCAACGCGCTATACAGTTACTGAATTCTATATACTTTTCCTTTACACAAAAATGTATTAGGTTCTCATGAATTCAATCTTAAATTTATTATGCTTAATGTTTTCATTGTTCTTGTTTGTTTCTCGATGCAAATTCAATTAAGTAATCAATATTCATCATCAGAAGTTTATGAAGCACGCGATGAAATTCTTAAATTACAATATAACTTAAATAAAATCGAAGAATTATATAATAATATATATTCAACATTGAATGATCAACAAACATATATTGAAGACATACAAACATCTGTAAATCAAACACAAATAAATTTTGAAAAAAGTGGTTTTGATTTTCATCAATTATTACAATCAAGAAGAAGAAAAGATAAATATCGATGCTTTATTATTTTATTCATAAGTGCAATAGGCTGCTTTTTTCTTCTTATAGTTATTATTGCTCTTATTAATGTTATCCAAACATTTGGATTTAAGCGAATAAATAAATCCACGAGAAATCAATAAAAAGAGAAACAAGAAAAAGATTATAAAGAATTTTTCTATGCTATCTTTCCAGAGATTAACGCATTCAGTTCCGAGAGAGATAATGACTCGAATATACTTTTCCAATATAATCAATGATTGTAGATAAATATTTGAAAATGAACTCTTATTATAGAATAAGACAATAGTAAGTACAAAACCGGAATAGCTTGTTGAATGAAAATCGAGAGAAGAAAAATCGTAAATAGTCTCCTGTCGTCTATGGTAACATTTAAGAGATAGTCACAATTTCTAGCAGGAAAAGTCGCTCGTAAAATCATAGTATTCGATTGATCACTAATACACGTTTACATGCTTGGTATAAGCATGTGAGCTGAGAATCATTGAAATAATTTGATCGCTTATCTATATCACACTCGTCTATTTGACTAGGCAACGTCTCTACATTTTTCTATCTGTTTTTTTTTCAATAAATGAAATCAATTTCATGTTGTTCTTCAAGTTGATTTAGCATGTCATTACGAGATATCGTTTATAAATTCCTTCTCAGAATATATCGGTTTCCTCGAGAATGAAGTTTCTCACGAGGAAATAGTTATTCGATTCTAGCAATAAACAATCGTTTACTTGGTGAACGAACATACAAACATAAAAGAAATAATTATACGTTAGCAATGCTTCCAAAGTCAATCTTTCTTTCTCTCTTGCAAAAGTTTCATTAAGAAAGGAAAATTTCATCATTTTGCAAGAGGCAACATTCATAAAGTGTCTTGAAAATTCTTAGTAAACATATCTTACATTCGATAGAATTTCGCTCATTATTTCTTGTTTGAGACATTCATGTTCTTATATTTTTTTTTACTAATTTCTGAGAATTAATGATCGCTCACTGCTAGTATTCTCAACTAATTCAATTGTTAATTGAATATTAGTTATTGAGTCTTAACGGCATTAGAACTGATTTCTTCATGAATAGTCTAGATTTAAGATTTTTACATGTTCATTATACTGGCATTAATGAACAATGGTGAATCTGTAAAGAAAAAAAAATTGACGAAAATCTTGACATAGCCATAGTAATATTCTAAATCGTTGATGTTCCTTCTATAGAATCTACTTATTTGAAATATTTCCATAAGAGCAACACATATGATTTATTGAATGAGATGGTAGCGTCTAAATCTAATAAACAATCGATACTTGTCATTAATCGTTAAAAAACCTGTATTCATTGAGTAATTCGATTTGATCTGATGCAATATTATTGTCGATGATTCAAGACAGTGTCTTAGTAGAAAATATATATTTTGTATCTTTCGATTGACTGTATTTCATTAACTGAAACATATTTTTCTAATGTTCCTTTCATTAATCTCCTACGACACTATTATCATAGATTTATTTTGCTATATGTCATCTGCATGAGATGCTGTCGTTTATCCGATATTGGTTTTCATATATTTTGAAACATGTTTCTTTCGAAAAATAGTCTTTCGATGATTAGCTTTTGGTCTTTTCGATAAGTATCTAGTTAAAAATACTTTGTTACAGATTTGCCTTTAGTTTTTAAAACAAAATGTCATATCTAAAAGAAAAACTTAATTTCGTTAAAAATCTATTAATGTTGACGTCAAAGTCTACTTACGTACTAATTCGATGAATCAAGCTCTGTCAATTTTGATGATCGTCTTTCAGCACTTCAGATAAGCTTTGTCCTTTACCTCATCATCGATAAGTCTGATGTTTTCCTTATCTCCAGCTACTTAAAAGTCTATTTTCGCTTCGTTGTTAGTCTGTGATGAACTTACTTATGCCTATGTCTTACTACGAGATTCGCAATCCTCTTTCTTTTATCGAGTTATTGATCTATCGGATCAGCCATGAATAATTAAATTTTTTTCATATAATGATGAGAATATAAGATAGTAGACTACGATAAGTACACTGATGTCAAGAAAGACATACGAGTGAGAGAAGAGATTGAAGTGAAATAATACCCAAAAGTAAAAATTTTAAGAAAACTAATTCAAATCCAACAAAGAACACATGAAATAAACAATTATTTTATACTTGTGTGATCTATACGCTGAATAGAAGAGAAGAAAAACAGATTAGTAAATGTAACTATATAATATTCAAACACAATTGCTCGGAGTTTTGACGAAAATACCATCGACTGAAAGTTTTAACTGCATATTTTTACAATCATTATAACATATCATATTCGTTGAATCCTAATCGGATTTATGTGATTAATAGAATGTTTTTTATTTATTTATTTTTTATTAAATTACATTAGCCAACTACGTAGATTTCTCTACCAGTTATGAAGCGGAATGAAAATTTTATTTCATGCGAATAGTGAAGCTTATTGGTTGTTGAATCGATTATTTGATACAATTTATATACAATTTATTGAATAAAAATAAAATTTTCTCCGCAAAAACCAAACAATCTAGTATCTGTTTTCGTTGAAATTAATTATTAAACTTGATATTCATTAAAAAATTGCCACATATGAGAAGAATCAAGATCAAAATGACAACATAATACTGAACAACTTTGACAAAGCTATACAGTCAAAATGAATAAATGATGAATGTGATTTTTTTAAAGTGAACGTCAATTAGTGCAAGAAAAAAAACAAGAAAGAAAAATAAAAATGATCCATTGGTGTACGCGCGAAATTGTCAAGATCAATATATATATATATATATATATTCAGAAATCTTTCTTTAGGGACAGAGAAGGGCTGTGTGTAGAGTTCAATGTCTTGAAAATATTAATTGACAATCATGAATATTTGTAATTTTTGAAAGAAAATGCAGTATCTTTCATGCTTTCGTCCCATAGGAGTTATTCTATATTTTCTATTTAGAATCATTCTCTACGTCGTCATGGTTCGAATTGTGAAGGTAAACAAAATCAAAAGCTAAACGTTAATCTCAATTCATTAAAAACATTTTACATGAAATTCTTTGTCTTTAGCTTTTTTTCTTCGTTTGCCGTATGGTATTCGGCTCATTCAGGAGAGATAATTTATAAAGTGATTTCGCAGATGAAATAGATGATTTCGTAAGGAATTGTTGAACTGCTTTATTGCTTGTTAATTTATATGATTCAGAAAGTTCCTGGTAGCGTATTAATTGTTTCACACCTTCTTGAATAATTGGATTTTGATTCTGTATTCTTTGCTCCATTGACATCGAATTATCTTTGAATGAATTCGCTTGGCTTTGCAACGACACATTTTCAAGTCTTTGATGTGTATTTTTATTTCGATCTTTCGTTGAGAAGAATTTCGGCTGAATTCAAACAATTAGTTTATCATAAAATATCTACCGTAAAGAAATGTATTTAATGACAATTCTATTTTTAAACCTTGCTTGATTTTAAAGATGTTGTAAACATTCATTAGGACAGCCGGTAGATGTTTCTATTACTCTGTTAATTTACATTTTAGTTTTCAATTTAAGACTGCATAGATGAATGAAATTCTTACGAACCAAACTTTTTTTCATTGTTTTGTCAATCAGTTTTTCCGACCAGCAAGACTTTTGTTCATAGGATAAAATGCTGCCTGAACAAATTTTTGCAGTCGGTTTTTTAGATGTGCGTTTTTCTGTCAGCAAAGAAACTCGTATTGTAATAAGACTGGAAGTTGCTATGAAAATTGATTCTATTACAAAAATTGCTGCCGTCATCATTTTTACTTACTATCACTACATTAATTATTGTCAATTAAAATGTATCACATATTTTTATATCAAGGGAGGTTTTTAGATTCAATCCTCAAGGATGAATATGTTTTTTAAAAGCTAAATGAGTAGCAAAGAGTAAAATCTGCAGTATATTGGTAATGATTATATCTCATTACACTCGATATATTTTGCAGAACATGAATCAAACAAAACTATTAATGGGCAGTGTTATAAAAGGAGTCGGAAATTTTCAGAACATGTAATTATTTTCTTTCAATCAAAAACATTTTTATCGAATCAATTTTTCTTCCAAATCATGATCCTCACTAATCACCTATGAACATATATATATATTTATACATGATGAATACATGTTAACTACCTCTAAATTTGATTTATTGGCAGCGGAAATTTCTTTTGCATCTGTTTTGGATGATAAGAAAACATTGGTGGTGAATTTATCATCATGCGCATTATTATTAATGTGAGTAGTGTTTGTCTGTTGAAGTATTGATTTAAATTCGTTGACTAAATGTCTTTGACGACATTTTATCGATTCGTCAACATAATCGATAGATGAAAATGACACTTTTGAGTTTGATAAATTTGAAAGTAGATTTTTATTTTTAACACGTAGACGAATTGAATCCATGGGATGAGAAATATTTTGTTGTTGTTGTTGTTTATTACCATTTATAGTTTTCTTGAATGAGGATGGTAGAGTATTAAAAAGAAATGTTGAATTATTTTTCATACACGTAATATCTTCAAATGTATCTTTACTATTAGTAGACTATTGACAGAAAGAAAAAATTAATCAAAGTAAATTTAATGATAATGTCTGTCTGTTTGTAAAATTTGCATTATACCATAGTGAGACATTCCAATTAATTATGTATCTTACATACATCTATTCTGGTTCAAGTCAATTCGTTTTGAAAGCAAAAACAATACTCAAAACAAAAAAATTTCATCCTCTATTTTGTATAATAGGTTCTCCGATATCAAAGTTTGACAGTGACATCGAAAATATTCTTCAAAATAGTTTCTTAGATAACGTTGCATTATTTCGTTTTGCAATCAAAATTCACAATTTGAAATCCTGCTGTAGTTACCTACATACAGCTGCATTTCATTCTCAAGACGGATAGTGTCCTATGTTTGCCACCGAAATCATGAAAAACTAAAAAGACAAGAATATAAAACTTTGATTTACTGTATTCTGAGTTTTGACATTAAGCTTATATTGAGAGTTCCCAATAGAAAAATAATGTATAGAATTGTTTGAATGCATTCATAAATTGAGCGATGATTACACTGACAGTGTTTTCTGTCCTTTTCCTGTTCTGATAAAATGATGAACCGTGTGATTAATTGTGCTACTCATTAACAAATTTAAAAAAATTGCCTGACACTTTGATTGTTCCGGAAATGCAATTTCAGAGTTCTCACATTGTCTTTAAATGCACTAGTTCTTATTCACTCATAATTCATTTTTAACGACGAATCTATCCGTTTGATTTCTTTTTTTTTGTTTTTCATCATTCATTTCGTTAGTAGTTGCTTCTTATTTACTTTCAATTTTGTCTTCTAAGTGCCATCATCGAGCTATCTACGTATATATTTGCAAATAAGAATGTCAATTAACTCTTTAGATTGACTTAATGCGAAAAGCCTAATTACATTTATATAATGATCGCAAAAGGATGCTATAGAACATAAAATATGTTAGTACTTAGTGATTAACTTAGTATGTTTAATACTCGCCAAATACTATGGAATATGTTTATTTTTGTTGCTAAACTATATAGTAGTAGTCGCCATATAATTAGAATTCATCTATTACTCAAACCAAGTGATTTTGCTATCATAGAAATAAATTAACTCTTTTCGAATAAACGATTTCCTTCTTTGTAAAACTATTGATTTTTAAGACGACGATTGAAATCTCTGTCCTTTGATAAGACATCACCTTTCCTAATATAGCACAGTTAGAACTTGTTGGATACTCTACGTTAAATCCTTGGTTTATTTTCAAAGAATATGTTTTTCCCGGAACTGCTAGTTCTATACTAATTTATTGAAAAACATGCGGTCTCAGAGTGTCGAACCTATCTTGCTGGATTTCATAAGACTGATATTGATCAGTTTCGAAAGTTAGATCGTAATCAGTATAGATTATATGACAGCTACGGGAAATCAAAATATCATCTATGATATCTTTCATATGAAGGTTTATTTGTACAAACATGAGAATCTAATTGATTCAAAATATGGATGAAAGGTATGAGTGAGATACGAAACTTTGCTTAGAATCTTCTTTAAAAAAAGATAGGCTTATTCTCGAGAAATTTTTCAAAGAACGGCGAATACTTACTTTTTATTGAGTTAAAAAATATTTCTCATTCTATACATAGATAGATTGTACGTATATAAATGAAAGATTTAATTTAGAAAGAATTCGATTCATTATGATTTCGAACGATTTACTAATACGATATGTTGAGAGAAATCAAATTTTCATAGTTTGCAGACCTTTAATGAAGCATCTTCTTGTAAATGAGGCAATGATTCCTTCTGCAGTTGATTGTTTTGATTAGTACGACATATGAGAGATGTTTTCTCGACATTTTCATGCGATGATAGACAAGTATTGTTAGGATATTCCATATTAAGAATAGATGGCATTATGCCTATATATATGATAAATACTAATTATCGGATGTTTATTTATCGAGAAGAAGTTCAAGATATTGCATTTGATTTACACCGAACCTACATTGTTTAACAGGTAATTTTGAATGATTAGCAATGGATGATACTGGTTGAATTCTAAGATCAGTAGATGTACTTGATAATAATTGAATTTGAGATGATCTATTTGATGTACGAATACGTTTGTGTTTCTTTCGATGACCATATTTATGTGCATATTGTTGATAATTATGTTTTCTTCGAGTCTTCTTTTTGGAACATTGTTTTAACTGGTGTACAGAAGATTTTCGAGAATCATCCAGAGATAAATTTGAATTGTTTCCTTCAGAGATATCGACTAATTATATGCATGTCAATTATACTCGATAAAAGAAAGAAAGAAAGGTTTATCTATATTCAGATATATATATTTACCCTGTCTATCTTGCGTTTTAATTGATTTGGACTTATTCGACAGTTCTTTATCAAAATTATCATGTTTCGATAATGAATCTTCACCAGATTGTACTTGTATATAATTTTTCTCGGGTATCATTGATGCATTATAATTATAATTTCTAGCTATGGAACGTCGACAGCGGTTGGTTGGTGATCGCATATGTTTATTGCCTTCATTTCGATCAATATTTACAATTTTAGATGTACCAATATTAGTTGTTGATAGAGAAATTCGATCACGTTTAAACGATGATAATCGAAAATAAGAAATTAGATTCACCAATGCATTGATAAATCGTTGTTTCCTTGTCGATAATATTGCTGACGAAGTCAATGGAGAATAATTTTCTGTGTAACTGTTGTTATCGTGCAGTTGTTGTGCGCTATTCTAAAAGACTAATATAATTTTAATAAGTGTAGTTGTGGATAGAAATATCACGCAAGGTCTGAAAGATTTTCTTTAAGTGCTTGAGTGCATTCAGAGTACAATCAAATGCATTGATGTCTAAGAATAAATAGGCTATGAAACTTTCATGGGGCTTAAGATAAAAGTAGCATGACTTCTCTTGCGTGATTGTTTTTTCTAGGAGTAGATATGTAGTTCAATACATATATATCAGGACGAGATGAATTTTTTCTAATAATATATTGCTAACTAATGTAATATTATATTTTTATTTGTTTACTGGTATCAATCGTCTATCTATTTTTTCTATGAGAGAACTTATTAGTAGTTTAGAATGTCTTTTCTTAGTCGATTGTTTGTTCTTTCCATGTGTCATTAATTATATCATCAGATAACAATTAGTAATATGACGTGATTCCTTCGATTTATACTATGGTAACTTGTGACTTTTCCTCTCATTGCTTATGAATCCATCAACAATATTACTTTGTAAAAATTTTTGATTCGGAACCACTAATATTATGATACAAGAAGAATTAGTTACCGGTAGTTTTTCTACTGATTTTTCTATTTGAAATTTTTTCACTTCGTTTGAACTCCATTTTCGTTGATTATCGGTGTCAATAGCATTATTATTTCGATTTTTATTTCGTTTATTGTGATGATATTTGTCTTTGACTCTTGCAGTCGAACAACGGATTGTTGATGTTTCTGTTGCAGTACTATCTGTATATGATGAATTTTCATTGTCGGATGACGTTGCAGAGGACGATAACGACGACGACGACGACGATGATGATGATGATGATGATAATCGGCTTTTTGCACTAAACATTTGTGCTAGTGGTTTAAGAATATTATTACATGATGTCTGTCGATCGATTTTTGTTATCATCGTTGTTTGCATACCAATGCTTTTCATATTTCTAGTGTGCATATTTAAATTCGACGAATGTTTTTTCCTCAAAAGTTTGTTATTTAAAATAGATTTCATTTGCTTTGAAGTTAATGAAGGATACGGAATCGAATGATCCTTTAAATTTTCGAATGATTTTTTTCCATTGTAACTTGAAGCTGATGCTTCACATTCAGTCCATAGATGTTCAAGCATTGATTGAACACGATTTGTTTGGTTGTGTAAAGATCTTGGTAATAGGCATTTAATATCGTCATGTTTTGGTTCAATCGAGGATATATTTGTCTGCTGTAGTTGTAATTTCACTCGAACACCCGAATGAATATTAGATGAAACTCGACGGTGCGATGCTGGTTTTATGTCTTCGGCTATAATTTGTTCTTTTGTTTCAGATTTGTGACGATTATGATCATATTTTGAATTATTAAAGTTCATTTACTTTCTTATAAATTCTCTTAACCATCGCTATGATTAACATATAGATAAAAAATGATATGATCGAAATTTTCCTCCTAACAACGATAAATTATTATTATGATTGATTTTTTTTTGCTTTCTTTTCTTTTTGACAACGGTAACCAACGTGTCACAAAATTGACAAGTGATAATAAAATCTATTCGTATTTGAATTGTAGTTCCGATCATACATCACAACATCGCACTCAAAATAATTTTATATTTCAAAACATAAATATGAATATTTATTGAAAAGTTTGTTGACAATCAGATGGTTTCTTTTTATCTTCAAAGAACAAAAAAAAATATTCTTTTCATAGTTTGAAAACTTTGTTTTTTTTTCAAAAAATAAGCAGATCAACGGTGTACGATTTACTTGGTTCGATAGTTTCGTTTTTTTTTAAATAAAGCTTTCTGAAAAATAACAGACATCGAATAAAGAAAACTAAAGAAAACACACACAAAACTCTATATACTAATATGCAGATGATGATTATATAGTCACTAGGAATTGAGAAAAACGGACTGCATTAATGGGGCAAGGTGATCATTGTTAACAGTTTGTTTCCATACTGCTTCTTTGGTTTTTCGTCCTAATATTTGTGCTTTCATACAGGCAAATACAAGACGGGAAAAAATCGACTGTGTCAAATCGCTTCTAAAACGTACATCAAGGTATTTCCAAAGTAGATTAATAAAAACATTTTGTGCATGGAAAATTTCTATTGGATGAAGCCAGTATGGTTCGTTGACATCGGATCCTTTTGTAAAAATCATAATTAACATAACTAATTTCATAATCAAGTGATCATTTGAACATATATCTTGAACCTCTTGAATAAATATCATAGAATCATGATAAATTTCATTGGAATAGAGACGTAGTTCACTGGCATGATAGCAAAAATCATTTGCTGTGTTTGGTTCATGATATATTTGTGTCTGGATATCGACACACATACATAGATGGAAAAACAATGCTGCCAATACGTTATGTTTAACTAGTGCAAGTCGATCATCTTCATGTAATGACTAACAAAGGAAAAAATTAAGAACTTCGAGTTTTTGTAAATAAGAAAAGTAAAATAGCAAACTTACATTAAATTCTGGTGTTAATTTTAAAAATGTAATTGTTCGTAACGTACTGATTTGTGTTACTTCATTAACAATATTAGTAATATCATTTAGGTTTTTCAGACATGGAAAATCACAAGCTTCAGCATTAGACATATTTAATTGGACTGCACGGGTATAACTTTCATCGACTTTTGTTATAAGTATTCGATCAACTTCATTTAATAAAACTTTATAATCAAATATATTTTGATTTATATTATTGTTAGAAAATATTTCTTTGATGGATATAAGATCGTGTGGTTCATTATTATCATCAAAAAGATTGAGAGAATCTTTATGATCAATATCACCATCTTCATCATCATTAATAATACGTTCTTGATATTCATCAGGAAAATTGAAGCGTTCAGTTTCAGGAACAGTCGACGGAGAACTGGATGGTGTTAATGAAAACATATTTAAATTTTGTGACATAGCACGTAATCGACGATTATCTTCAATCTTTTGTTTTTTTGTACGTTTTTCTTCTTCGGACATAATCCATTCTTTACGTAAACCTTTGTCAAAACACTTTTTAAGTCGACATGCTTTACATCTCTAAAAAAAATGAAAGAAACTTAATTAAAAGTAAACAAGATATATGGTATTGGATGACATACTTTTCTTGTTTCTAGAGAAATAATACAATCATCAGTACCTGATCGACATTTTAGTTTGCCCTAGAAAAATTATACAAAATCAAAAATAAAATTTATATGTAAAATCTACGAAAACCCTTACGACATTGTTCAATGCATTTCGACGGAAAAATGCTTTGCAACTTTCACATGTAATTTGATCAAAATTATAACCTAAAATCAGACGAGAAAAAGAAGCAAGTGAGATAGAGAAAAGAAAAGCTAAATATCGAGAAAGAGATACTATATGATTGATCATATATACATACCCATAGCTGGCGCATGGCAAACAACACATATGAGATCGTGACGATCACGTTTTCGAGGATTTACATTGGATACTGATCGTTTACGATATTGTTGTTGTCGCATTGCCGCTGTATTAGTTGTGGGTACTCTATGATCTGTTTGCATTTTATATCTGAAAATATTTCATATTAAAAATGTGATCTATTCCATTTGAATGAGCAAGTAAAATATAACTGACTAGAAATCTTTGTAAATGACGATTAAATCGCCAGTACTTATGCATATTTATATGCATATGTATACGCATACTCACACCAGTTCAGTATGACTCTTATGCAGCTTGTCGACAGCNATAGACGGGATACACTTTTTCCCCCTTGGGAATAGAACATCCATTTTTGCTACTGTTCTATAGAGTTTTCATAGCTACCAGTGTTTCACTAAATTCAATTTGATCTTCATTCAAATTTTTAACTGACCGGAAAATATCAATTAGCATTTTTATTAATCTGATGTATTCAACTCGTCACGCAGGACTCGTTCTAGAGAAACATCATTTCGATTACAAATACCTAAAGAATAAGCGATTTTGCGTAGAATCGAGTCAGTTTATCATGTGAGCAGAAGCTATATAGTTCAATCAACGAACGAGTGAGTGATGATATGAAAGATTTCTACAAATACAAGGATGACGAAGATATTTCCATGAAAATATGATGCTTGGGAAATGAACATGCTCTCAATACTCTATTGGTGTCATCTCTATCCAGTTCACGTTCAGTGTCACTTATTTTTTGCTTACCTGTACGAGTTCATTAAACTTGATCAGACTGAATCCGATCTATAATTATTTTTAACTTTGAAAACAAATACTGGTGCGCACTTCAATTCTTGTCATTTTTTTGTTCATTCAAACCTAATCGCAATAGGTTTTCAATCTTTTTCATGGGATATCTCAGTGAAAACTTTTCACTGATTTTAATCAAATTATTCTGCAACAAAATCAACATTAAAATCGATTGACAATTTTGATTATCGTAGATCATGACGTAACTATTACTTAATATTGTTACTTATTCAGTATGAAATTTTCGGATTACAATTGATTATACTCCATGAAAGTCAAGCTTTAAAATCGATTGATAATTTTGATTTTATTGCAGAATAATTTGATTAAAATTAGCGAAAATTTTTCACTGAGATTAGAATAAATTTCCTATACTCATATGAACCTAACATATACATGATCAGCGAGAAAAAATTTTCAAGTGATTATATCTATAGTCAGCAGCAGATAGTACTTCCATACTATTATGAAAATTGTTTCGTGTGATATATGAATATTTACTTCATGGAAGTAGTAAAAACTTACACGATCGACATTTTTCAGTCACAGAATTCGAAACATACGAAAGATGAAGAATCTTCTATTGTTTTTTCGTAAGAATTTATACTTTGACCTAAACCAAAACATATCGAGATACTATCGGTAACATACGAATGTAACATACGAAAAAATAAATATGAATGGACGTTATATTTGTCCCTATAAAATAATTATCTTCGAATACAATAGTGGTGTAGTTTGAATACATCGAGAAAAGAAAACGATGTGTTTTTAGCTTTTCTTTTTCTCTACGTGAAAAAGAAATATGAAGCAGAATGAAAAAAAGTACTATCAATCCCGAAACTTCAACGAGAACTATAAACTAATCAATAATCCTAGTATTGTTTTCAGTAACCTTTGTCGCTTTTAACTGATAAGATCTCGTCTATATTTAACACTATTCTAATCTATACTAATCATTTTTCCCCAAAAGCAAAGATAATCATAAGAACTATTTAATAATTAAAGATTTTCATTTAAAATGATTGAATTGTTCCGTTTCATAACATAAATAGTCGGCGAGTAAAATGACTTTAAAAAACGACTGACATCCTGACGTTCTACTCTAACAATAACATTGTATGTTCGAATGATAGACAATGATCGATCAATAAATATTTTCATTGAATTATTATCCGTTAGATTCGTATCATCGATGGCTAGTTGATAGAAAATTTAATGAATGATATTAGAATTCAAGAGTATATTTATTTTTATGTATCTTCTATTTATAGAAGAGACTGCGTTCTCGGAATATGTACATAAATATATTATTGGGTTTTTTCAATATTGTTTAATTTTCATTCAAACTAATCGTAACAAATATTGTTAACTTATTAGTAGCATATCATGAGAAAAAAGGATGTAGACTCTTTCTAAAAATAAATAGAAAGAAAACAGCAACAACAATAAAAGAACCAGATACATATATAAATATATATACATATATATGTATATACAAATACACATTCACGGGAAAGTCTCTCAATATTTGTCCGTCTAAATGACTAACATAACTGATTTCATCAATGGCGAAAGTTTTTCAGTAATTGATTCAACTTTAACATAATCATGCCGGATCTTGTATGCTTGAAAATGAGCATCCAATGATAATTCTGTAAGTTTTAACCAAATCTTTATTGTTTTATAAAATCCAAATTTAGCTTCAGAATATTTCCATAGTAAGTCGATAAATATATTTTGTGTTTTGTATATTGTTATAATATCTTGTGCTATTGGTTCTATTTCATCCATAAATTTACATATTGACGAACCTTTGGAGAACAGCATGACAATAAGAAATGTTTTTAATAAAAATCGATCATTCATCGAAGCATTTGCTAAACCTCTTATACAACGTGTTGTTCGTTCATATTGATGTAAACTAAAACATTGAATTTGATCACTACCAATAAAAATACAATCAGATGTATTAGGCTCATGATAAGTATCCGTCAATGGATCATAGATTAATGCTGCACGAATGATTACTAAGGGGAATGTATTGTATTTTATTAATATTAACTTATCATGTTCATTTAAAGATGAAAATTCTGGTAAGAGTTTAAAATAGGTTACAAGACGACTGGCTAGTATATTTGCTGGAAAATTAATCATATCCGATGTTTCTGTTATTCGTACTGATTGTGGATATGATGGAATTTCACGTGGTAATGATATTAAGCGTACAGAATCACTGTATGCTTGTTCAATTTGTTGAGTTTTAATTAAATTATCTGATGACAAGATTGGTTCGATTGAAGTTTTTACACATGAGGATATGTTTGTATTATTATCAAGATCTTCTAGAGGATCGTATGGTTCATCTTTTGTTTTTACTAAATCAATCTAAATAATCAAGTGAAACTATCAAATAAAAAACGAATATGCACAGGTATTTATGTTATCAAACATCATCTGTTTCGGATGAATCAGGATAAATCATTCGACGAAGTCGTCGATTATCTTCAATTTTTTTTCGTTTATTTAATCGTTCTTCATCGGTTAAGATCCAATCAGCTCTCATACCTAGCATAGAAATAAGAAATTGTTTTCGTATGGATAAATCAAGAGTCGAAATGAAAATAAACAAGAAATCACCTTGCTTTAAACATTTTGCCAAACGACAAGCTTTACAGCGTTTTCTTGTTGTCACTGTAATCAAGCATCGTCCATTATTGATTCGACATTTAAATTCTCCCTAAGAAATAATTAAAAATTGAATTTTTTTTTCTTAATACAAATATTTTCATACATTAGATTTTAATGCATTTCGACGAAAAAATGCTTTACACGATTCACATGTAATAGCATCAAAATTATATCCATGTGCTGGTCCTTCGCAGATGCTGCAAATCAAGCTTTCATCCTTTTTACGAGCATTGTCCATACGTTGTTGTTGTAATTGGTTATTGTTATTATTGTCATGATTATTATTCTCATCATCAAGGGTAGGAAATCTATGATTTCTTAGGTTACTACTTCGAGTTGAATTACCCAAATGTGATGGATGTGAAATTCGTTTTCGATGTCGCAAATGATCTTCGGCCATGTTATATTTTAACGTGGTATCTATGATTTTGAGAGATGATTTGTACAAACAAGGTTTTGTATGTAAATCGAAGAAGACGAATAAAATATTACCACAGAATACAAAAAAGAGAACGAAAAAAACATTGAGTAAATAGACACGATCGTTTCTCAGTCGACAAAATAGAATAGAAGAAAAATTACCAAGAGAAAAAAAAATGAAGAAAGAGAACAAGGTAATGGAGTTTGTATGTAATTTTCTCTGGGTACATAGTGAAGGCCGTCGTATTTTTCAATGTACTTTTTCTGATCATACTATTTGTTTAATATTAACCTCGAAAATAAAAAAATATAATGTTGAATTTAAATGCATCAATGTATTCCAAATACTTAAATTAAGATCTTTCATGAAAGCGATTATTTTTTTTTATAAAGTCTCCCAATATCGAAAAATATCAAATTGAGGTGTACATACTTTTTGAACTAATGTTTCTTAATCATTTTTTTAAACTCTATAAGAAAGAAGTAACTTTAACCTACATTCATGTGGGGTAATCATCGAAGATACGAAGAGAAAAAAGAGAAGAATCGACAAAAAAAACCGAGATAAAAGACAGAACGGAAGAATGTGCCTCTTTAACTGGAGCATGCACACACACATGCATCATAGCCAAGGTTTGCCTACCGTCTTTTGATAAACAAGAGGAAAAATATATATAAAAACAACAAACCTTTAATAATATCAAGAAAGAGAACGGCCGCTTCACGGAGCAAAAGTACGAATCCACCAATCACAATATTTTTCTCCAATGTACTTTTTCAAAATGTATACTTGTTAATCTTGAACCGGAAAACTTTCTAAATCTCCGAGTATATATTGCATAACGCGAGCATTTATTGCTAAAATCTAATTAAGTAACTTATGTTTTTAATGTGTGATGTATTTGAATATATAATGTAATTAATTTTTTATAAAAACTCTCTTGCTTCAACTCTTTCAACCACATATTGTATATAGATATATTCTACTGCGTATATTTTAATGTGCTTCGTATTTCTTAGTTCTGTTTTTTTCTATTTTGTTATCGCTGTCTAGGTATCAAAAATAGCAAAAACTGCCACAAGCAGTCCGTCAACACGTGGTAATCATTTATTGAATATGGCACGTATCTAAAGGAAAAAAAAGCTTGTCCGAAAATTTCTCGTCTTGTTTTCACAATCATTTTAACGATTAGTTCAATGGAAAAATTTTATGCTGAAAATAAAAACCAGCATCGAAAACCGATAATTTTATTTCTTTGTGATAGCTTATCGATAAAAGACATATTTATGGTTCTGCATTCAAGTGTATTGAATTCATAGGAAAAAATTTGACAGATAAATTTTCTGCATTGTGACCATGACATAAAAGCAACAGTTTCATGATATTGAATCATTAAATGATTTTTCTTTCTCATAAATAATACACGCACATAAACACATTGAAGCACGAGTACATTTACTCTTTACATGACAACATCACGCGCTCACCGAACTAGCCCAAGCAAAAGCAATCTTGCATAGGCGAGCAGAGGAAAACATGAGCGTTCTATAAGATTGCGCATGACTAATCAAATAGCGCATCTAAGAAAAAAAGTACAAAGTTTCGACTGGTTGAGTTCGCTTTTGTTTTTATTCATGCAAAGAAACATAATACAGATGGAGTTTTTATACAAAACAATTTCAGTCTGTCAATTGTAAAACACTTTGCATCAACGGTGATAATTGCGATGCGTCTATTTGACTGTGTACAAAATCTTTTAAATGAACAGCCAATCTTTGAACGGCAAATATTTGATTTATAGAACGTGCAAATATGACGACTGTTTTTTTTGCACCATAATGATGTAGACAATACTTATAAAGTGATTCTAAATAAAGATTTTGTGTGTTTAATACAACCGAATGATTCTTTAACGATGGTTCATGAGCAATATCATAACTACAAAAACCTTTAGTGAAGAGAATGATTAATAGCAATACTTTAACAATAACCCGATCATATTGAAATATTTCAATTAATTTTTTTGCTACATCGGTTATTTCATGATAAAATTCTTCACCAAGTATTGCAATCCAATCTTTACCTTGAAATATTGGATCTTCTGTATCATGTTCATGATATACATCAGCAACCGGATCATATAGTAGAACAATATGTAGAAACGCAACTGCTAATAGATTATGTTTGACAAGAGTAACACGATCCTCTGGATGAAAGCAATTAAAATCAGTAATTTTCTTCATGAACGCTATAAGACGTATGGATGCCAAGTAAGCTGGCATTCGAATAAGCTCAAGTGTCGTATGTATTGAATGAGTTGCTGGATACAGCGGAACACCGATGACTTTATTCAATGCTATTGCTTGACTGTATGCATATTGAACTTGATTAATTCTTAACCAATCTGATTCGGTCATCATCGTTGGAATATCATCATCAGTCATTAACGGGAGCAATTCGTCCATTGATGATTCATCTTCCATAATTGTCAACTTAAATTAAAGAAAAAAGAGTCTATAAATAAATATGTATGCCATTGAAGTTAATTAAAACATGAATATTTACATTACGCCGGCGATGTCCTTGAATACTTTCGTGTGTTTCTTTTTGACGACGATTTTGTTCGACTTTAGTTTTTTTTCTTTGCTTACTAAAGATAAATCTGTATCTGCATTCAGTTTTTAACTTTTTAAAATTCTCAATATTCAGTGATAATCTTAATCTTATATTTCATAACTCAAAAATAAATCTTTTTTCTTTTCGTCGGTAAATACTTTTAATCGAGAAAAACAACTACCATCAAATGATTTACAAAACAAACACCAGAGCCATTTACATATATATATATATATTTAATTTAAATCGTAAGAAATCTGAACAAACCATTATAAAAACGAAAAAAATAACTATGCTCATCATTTTTCTTAACAAGACTGGAACTTCAATTGATATGCGAAAAAAAACCGATTGCTGCCTAATGAGAATTTTATTTTTAACTGAATGATAAAAAGGTCGATTAGAAAACAATAAATCAACATACTCTTGTTCAGATAGAATCCATTCTTTGCGCATTCCTAAGAATAACAAATCATGCTTACGAACCTAGATTAATATAACAAATAAAAAATTAGTCACCCATTTTGAAGCATTTCTCTAATCGACATCTTTTACAACGTTTCCTTTTTTCAATGGTCACCTCACAGTGTCCATTACCATGACATTTGACATCGTTCTAAAACAAAGAATGTTGAAAAAAATAAACATTCGAATGATATATATTTAAGGAATATTATAACGAAGAATTTTTGCAAGGATGTCAAAATAAAGAGGTTCTTTTTGGACATTGGGTATTATTTATTGAACACTATGAATGCGTTTTCTATTGTTAACATGTTTTCCTTCTACGGAAAACAAAGAAAATATCATAGTTTCAGAATTCATCATTACATCCCCAAGTCTTTTCGACTACGAAAACGTTGACATAACGGCTTTGTTTTTATGAGCACATGAAAAACGAAAAAAACCATTAAAATAAATGACCTTAGTACTAAAAATCTAACACCGTAAACTCATAGTGATGGATATTTCAATAGTGGGTAAATAAAATTTCTCTGTATACGAACTATGAAAAATGATCAGTGTGTTCAGTCAAATGACATGTAGTCGTCCTGTGTGATAAAAATAAATCCAAGATATATTTGTTTAGCATTATGAAAAAGTTCATCATAGTTTTTATTCTTAAGATGAACTCACACGGTGAATGCAAAATTAACGATGTTAATCGTGCCATATGTAGGTTTATATCATTAATTTTTGGAAAACTAAATATATGATATTTTGTGTTAACGGTTACAGCTTTGCTTTCGTTTCATCTGGCTCATTGAATCATTGTAATTGGTAGACTAAATATAAGTGTAGAATGACATGGAAATTCATGTAAGGACTTTCAGTTTCTTTTTTTTTTGAATACACCATCGGATGAGATGGAACGCAGTGAAGGTGGCATCACACGAGAAGTTTTTAATTTGGTTCTAATGAAGAAATGTAAACTTCATCTCATGAGTTATTGAATCGAGGTACTTTACAGATGTGTTGACAACTAAAAATCATCGTATTCTAATTATGAGACTCATTTATCAATCAAATTTGTTTTCCATAGTTATTTTCTTGTTTTTTTTCTATGGAAACTTGTTGTATTGATTGTTTATAAGATAAGAACTAATAGATAGAAAAAAATGGCTAAAATATATTCTACTGATGTTTTCATTGGTATCCGCAAATATGTCACGAGCTGCATTGAGTATCAACAAACTTTAAAACAATTTCGAGTGATGTTCAGCCACTTTGGTAAACTGAGTATTACTCGTCTAAAGCTCACTAGTTCATAGACACAATTTGTAGTGGAGAGGTTTTCATGCTGTTGTGTCTCAAGATGGACTGGGGAAAAGCCTTCATTTTTCATTCGTTATTAAATGGGAACAAAATGACTGCTGCAGTCTTACGTGAACTATGTTCATCGTATTTAAGAAGATCTCTTAAACTACAAGACAGTTTTTAGAAGAACGAATATTTTTCATATAATTAGATATGAAAGAAATAGTATCTACCATAAGGATTAGACTAGTTCCTTAAAAAAAAATTCCAACTTGAAAATATTTCTATCTTCAAATTAGAAGACATTTTAGGTATTGAACTTAAGGGGCTTAGATAATTTGAAATACACTAAATCAAACTGATTGAATAGAAATTCTTCTTCGAAAGAAGACTCTGATCGGATTTCTGAAAAATAACTCTGTTGAACATGTGTTATTCTATAATTGAAATTCACTATGTTCTGTCGTTTCAAAGGCAACTCATGTTCAGTAGCTGTTTTTATAGTATATGAGGTTCAACATGATCATAAACATCTATCAAATCACGACTCAAAATAAATACGGAAACTTGATAATAGATCTTAATTAATTAAACATGGAATTGTAACGTACTAAAAGATCAGGGAATGTCTTCGATTGTAGAGAAATTTTCTGATTTCTAATCTGTATTAGTAAATTTTCGATCATATTGTTTGAAGTTAAAACAATGGCAAAAGAGTAAATGCACAATTTCTTACTTGCATAAATAAATAAGGTCACTAGAAATAATGTGAAGAATAGATACTTTATTAACTATAAATGAATATGTAGCAAACTAAAATGAGTCAATATTAGAAAACATTTTAATACTAAAGAGATTATTCCAAAAGGGCTCATCGACTCAAATAGATTGAACCAACTGTTACCAGTGAAGAGTGTTTCCTTGCATCATTTCTTATTTAAAAAGCTCCTGAAAATATTTCACTAATCAGATAACAATAACAATGAATTTCAATTAAGTCATCTCTTGATCAGTGTACTCCCTGAAAATGTGATCGTAGTACTCGTGCACTACCATAGTTATTGCGTTGTCATTGTTTTCCCATGACTGTGATGCATCATGCCAACAATGTTGATGTGCTGTGGGATAATAGTTTTACTTCGTAGCATTGTAACTAAGATCAACAAAGCCATCTAATATTTGTAACCAATGTGGATAACTGATCAAGGGTGAGCCATCTAAGTGTTATCGAGAAATGGAACTGTGAAGAATTTCAGACTCAGATTTTTTCATCGGAAAAGCCGATTTTCCGGACTTAGCCATCTACTGCACATTTAAAACGAGGACATTCTAGGTAGCGAGAATTCGACCTAGAACGAGACGTACAAAAATTTCAAACTTCATTAAAAAATGACTACTTTCTCAACTCATGAAATAATTGAAATTCTCAATACACGCTATCAGCCGATAAGACAACTATGCTATAACACTCATGAATGGACCAGTAACGATGTAACACCAGTTCATCACCTGTCGTTTACAGATCCATCAGAGGATTCGATTAATCAACAAATTTTGCAGTCTCTTACTTGCATTCGTATCCGAGACAATGCGTGGAAAATTTTTCTCGTTCAGTTTTTTTAAAAAGAAACCAATAATGATTACAATTGATGTAAAATGGAACATGAGAAAATGTATCTGCGCATCGAAGATACATGTTGTACTCTTTAACATTAAATAATGTTTTACTATCTGGCAAACGTTCTAAAACTTTCGACTATTGTCATTCGAGAATGTCAACTGATAAAAGCAAAGAGAGCATAGATACACTTTCTTATCAATACATAAAATCTATGAGATGCCATGAATAAGCAGTATGAACCAAAGACACTTGAAGATATCAGGACACAGATACGAAGCCGAAAAGGCTTGCATTTATATGTATCTAGAGAGAGTGTTCGTGTGCAATGTGGGAGTAATGAGACTGAACTAGTGCTAGAACTTGTCACTACATTTATATATTTCCGGAAGACGCATTTCGTATTCTGAAAGGCTACTTTTGGTTCGCTTAAAACATACGATCAAATAATTTTTAATTATAAATCAAAAAGACCTTCAACATACTTCAAAGTTTACATCGTCATCTTTGAACAGTAACCATTTTACGTAATATCTTTTTTGTTCTCTTTTAAAAACTGACTATTTTGTGAAATTTCTCCGAACCTCACTGAAATGAATGTAATTTTCATCAAGAGTGCAATTCTAGAAATACATTACCTATCAAAACAAGGATAAAGACCTCGTATTTTCTTTATATTTTTACAAACATGCAGTCATTTACGAAGGCCAATAGCCTTCTTAAATTGCTTTCATGTATCGAACGTACAGATAATGAATGAAATTCTAACGAAAAATTGATTTCTTATCATCATTCACACATATGCTTAGTTCCGTTCTTCATATTTGATTATATCTATAGATGATCATTTGATTCTCATTTAGTCATAGAGAAATACTAGTTTCTTGCTTAAGTTTATGAATTCCTAACGTGCAATGGTACACGAGGCAGCATAGTTTTTTTTAAATAATCCTCCATTTGCTCAAACTTCTTCACGGTAAATATGGTTGTGATTGTTAACTCATGTCATGATATCAACTTAATCAAATAAGATAACGATGCATAGCCTTAATGTAACCCAGGTCAAAGAAAACGACCGTAAACGGTGAAAAACGGCGCTATTACGGGTGGTAATCCATCCGCCCGTTTTATGGTCTGCCGTTTAGTGCAGTAAACGATCATCGTTTTTACAAGAAATGGCCATCGTTTTTCGCCGTATGTTAGCTGTAAAACGGTACTCCGAAAATAATGCGAGAAGCAATATTGTATAATATTGCATGATATTGTATGGATGTCGTTTTTCGGAATACCGTTTTACGGCTAACATACGGCAAAAAAACGATGACCGCTTCTTGTAAAAATGATAATCGTTTACCACACAAAACGACGGATCATAAAACGGGGTGACGGATTAAGGCCCGTAATAGCACCGTTTTCCACCGTTTAAGACGCCGTTACGAACATCCAGAATGATCAACCTGAGAAACGAACACCTGATAACACTTACTCGAATACATGGATTCTTTCTTCAGTCAAAAAGAAACGAGTAGTTAACTTATAGGGTAGAAAGTCTAACTAAAGAAATTCTTGTGAGCCAATAATGATATGAAAGAATGTCTTGAACCGATCATATTTTTCTGACGGAAACATTGTTATTAATACGTATTAAACATTTTCTATGAATTTATATAGATGTCCCTAACTATCGGGTTCTTTCAAATTTTTTCTTTTTTCAACCATGACTTAAATCATATTTTGAAATTGGACATCAATTTCCTAAGGTCTCCATTGATGTGAAATCTATATATATAGGAAAAAAATTTTGACTTCTATGAATCACCAAGTATTAAAGAAAAAAACAAGCAATAAGTTCAACAAGTTTGTCATGTCATATGTTTATGTAATTGTGTACTTCCGAAAAAGCACTATCACGTGGCTCTAGAAAATGACATCGTTTCAAATTCAAAAGTTAGGCATTGATCTTTCCGTTGATAAACGACACTCTTTTTGTAAATCTCAATAGTAATCATTGAATTAAAATAATTTTTCTTCGACGAAATAAAAGTGGACTTTTAACCTTTTCACAAGTATTGACAAACTCAACTCTCTCGTTACGTCAATATATTTGTGTGCCTTAATAAAAAGATTTTTTATTGCGTACTTTTATCTCGACCTCGTCAATTTATTCTAAATAATCGTGAATCATAAAATGAGTTGTCATTTGTTTTTCTCGTTATCATTACCAATACTCATCAAATTTTCTCTCATTACTAGCGCGAGACTTAAATGAATCGCTCATGCTATCTACCTTGAAAACTATTCTATTATACTATATTTTCTGTATATACTGAATAATTGTTGATAATATTTTTTTTGCCTACTATTTGATGTAATTAATATCAATGTAGTTATAGAACAAAATAGATCAACATGTGTCGGAGAATTATAGAATATTATTCACTACTATGTATTATATGAAATCTTCATTAGTATGTGTTCCCGAACAACTATAGAAGTAGATCGTATATGTATTGACTTTGTTCTTCATCATTCTTATCATACGATATTTTACAAAAATGATAAACGTTTTTCTTTCTTCCATGAAGAAGATTCTGATTTTTTCTGTTCTGTAATGTCAATAAGTTCATGTTTAAAAATAATTTTTACCATCGGTCTTAATGCATTTCGACGAAAAAATGCTTTACATGATTCGCAAGAAATGGCATCGAAATTGTATCCTAATATAAATGAAAACAGATATTATGAAAAAGAAAACAAAGTATGAATTGTACCAAATGCATTATCACCGCAAACAACACAATTCAAAGACGGTTTCGGACGTTTAGTTGTTGATTTGTTACTAATAGTATTCTCTTCATATACACGACTACGATCCGATGAAGTATCAGTTGAATGTTCATCATCAGGAGTATTTGATGAAGCATTATTGGTATAATCTATTGACATGTCTAACTTTTATGTTTGATTAATCGATAGGAATTTCGTAAAATCTTAGTGATTCTATTCATATGCATTCAATTTATATAAAATGAAAATAATTGGTTCAGTTGGGAAAAAAACTGCGATTCTATCAGAAGAAATGGGTGTACCTTTTTGAAAAAAAAACAAACATGATATAATTGCATATCTTTCATCCCGAGACTACTCCTATGTAGAGAAGAAAAGAAAAAAAAATACGCCGAATAGAGGAAACCGATGTATTAGTCTTTCAATGGTGTCCCGACAGCCATTCACATGCATTGAAAACAAACCGACATCATGAAAAAAAATAATTTTTTTGCTTTCTCTGTTTTATATGACTAATAGTTTATACTTTTTCTCGATTTTACTGACTTCATCGTTCTATTCCTACTCTAATTTCTTAAACATTCTCAACGGAATCTTGTAGTTCATTTCAAAGATAGTTACTTTCAATGACATGCTAATAATATCCATGTACGTGATAGAAAAACTAACATCGCTAACTGAATATACATTACCTGCTTCTCTAAAAAACAAACTTCTGTTCTTGAACGTTGAAAGCATCTATCATACTTAGTATGCACAAAAAAATACATGTGTATCGTTTTTATATTATTGTTTCACTTTTATTCGCATAATTATTCGTCTACGCGAAATAGAAAAATTTTACACCTTTCCCATACAGTAGTCATTAATATGAATATGATACATTGATTTTTATAGGATACGTTGTGTAAGTTTTCATCGATATGTAAATACCGAACAATCATCTGTGTAACTATATTCTTCTTCGTATGAGAATTCTTCAGTTCGAGTAGATGTTTAAATTTGTGCGTAAATGAATGACTAACAAGATCGTCATAATTAAAATAAAGACATGCTCAAGATTTTAAAAAAGATCTTGCTCATGATAATGTGACATTGCCTGTGCATATATAATGTCATAAACGAACGTCAAATTGCCAATTAAATAAAGTGTAGAGCAAAGTACTTTTCAGGAAATATTATTTTTTCCCAAAAGACAGGTGAACAAGTAATTTTTAGAAGTCACGTGTTTATTCTAGAAGATTTTTACAATCTGTGTTACGTGAATATAAAATTTAAAAAAGATATCTATCGAGATCTGAATTCACAGTATTATCCTTTTCATTGTTATATTATTTAGATTTCTGTAAAAAACAGTTTTCATAGAAAGGATACCGACAATATACTCTTTTTCTGAATAATCAATAACAGACTTGTTCGTTTTTCTAGAAGTTTCTATATGAAATAAGTATTAAAAAATTAATTAGATGCAGCATTAGATGTTAATTATGGCAAGAATCATGCACAAAATTTCAAATATGTTCATGTTCAGCATGCAGAAAATACATTGATTGATAAACTTCATAATTTAATAGAACATATTGATGTGATGATGTAGGAATAGGAGACTGTTGAGTCGACTATCAATATCAACTATAAAGTTATTCATTTTATCTTTATTAGGTGGCCGAGACCATTTTTTCTAATTAAAATGATATGCATCAATTTAATTTATATAAGAGAATGATCATTACTCGGATAAAACAGAGAACTGCGTCATTTGTTTGAATTAAATATAATGAAAGTTTATTGCGTTCTTTAGATGATTTATTTTTAAGATAAAAAACCAGACTCCCGTTCAAATGTGGAGCAATTCTAAATTAAATTCAAGTTGCATCTTTATTAAACATCATTTTTCAATTTCATACGTTGAATAAATTGAATTTTCTCTGAAAACATTTAATGCAATAATGGGCGAGTATAGAAATGTGTTGAAGATAGATATCTACATACAGCTAACCCTTAAGTTGATCTACGAAACTCCTGTTTATATGAATTTATTGTTGTTTCTCACAGTTGCACTCGTTTATTTTTGTTACGTCAGATGATGAATTTTTTTCTGCTAGAGACGTTTTACAATATTACAACGTACTTGTAGCGAAGTTTCACAGTGAATGTACTTATTTTTTTATTATGAGCCTCGTCGAATAAAAGTACGTTTTATACTCCTAATGGAAGATATTTGAAGCCATCAAAACATATCTATTATGATGCCTTTTTTTAAAGATTTTTACTTAATTTCTATGGTTTGTTTTTAAAGTATAAAGTTTAAGGATTTAGCACGACCCTGTTCGTCTTCGATAAGGTAATGTGCTACTTCTCAAGAACTTTTTACGTGTGATATAATACCATTGCGTCGTTGAAGACGGGTATTATCTGTCTCTAATTACTGTTAAATAAAATATTTTGTGCAAATCGTTTCTCTTGTTTTTGTATGCCATTACAAATAAGAGTATTAGTCTGCTAAAACTCATGTTTCTATCAACACAACTGAACAAAGGTATTCATGAGAAAGTAAAGATATCAGTCAAACTGTTGTCAACGTGAGAGCCTCGAATGTGGTCTTACCCTTCCATGATGGATTCGTTTGGTTGAATAATTCATGAAATATGTCGACTCCTAGTGTGCTCCACCAGATTCGTCCCTGTTTTAGTTGGAATAATGAGACATTGATAACGTAGGTTATTAAATGCATATAATCATCGGAAAAATAATTTGATGCATAAATTTTTAAGAAATCATGACACTACATATCAGTAATCATAGAAAAATTTGCAATGCGAGTTCGAATTAGTTCTTCTGCATATATCTTTTGAATTGTTGTTGTTTCTTTATTCTTCTTATAGTTTTGTTCATAATTTGTTTACTAGCATATTCATTTTCACATCAATGAGTTGAAAGTACGTGAAAGACATAACTGTATTGTCAGATGTAACTGATAAAGTACTCAAACATTTTCTTTGGTGACATGTCCATTCATTTGTCTTTCGATGTATTCTTTTGAGTGTGTATTAATATCCATTGTGATTCAAAAGCGGTTTATTACGTCCCGATGTTGTCGAAGCATTAGTATTTTGTATAGAAAGTGCGTATGTTTTTCAATAATTCAAATTATTAATTATCTAGAACACTCGATCCGATATATTCGTCATAATTGCATAAAATATGGAAGTCCTTATATTATTCATTCACTTCAGAGATGGTGTGCACGCACCATATTGTTAAATTCATTCAACAGTAAAGTCGATAATTAGATCAATAACTAACCTCTTTTAGAGACAATTTGATAGGAATGAACTTGGAATTGTATTTTGAGTTTTACATTTGATGGAACGGATATGTCGGAAGTGACCACTGTCTACCACTTCTGCACTGAACGTTTTGATAAACTCATGAACTTATTTCAATTAAAAATGACTTCTTAAATAATAATTTTTAATTAAAAAGAACTATCTTGATAACGGTATCATGAGTTGATCAATTTAATGAAAAAATACTTTGATTTTAGATAAAGTTATTGAAAGTATTCTAAAGGATAAAATGACTGAAGTTCGTTTGAGAATTCATCTAGATCTTTTTATAGAGCACTTCCGGGGTGTATCATATCTTACATAAGAAGTTGTATGTAATCGCGTATTAAAGCTACCGAATGTCATATGTCAAATAAGAAATATGAAAGTAACTGTATGTGAGAATACTGGCTCTTGTGATTTATTATATATGTAAATTAATCTTGATGAAACTTTGTTCTTAATACGCATTCACAGAGTAAAGTTGTATTTGATCGTTAATCAAGTATATCTACTGAGTTTTACGATCATTTTCTTGATACCAAAGTAAAAACTGAATATTCATCGTTGCTTGTGTATTGTATCATCGTCGTAAAGCAATAAGTATTCCTCGATACTTCTTGTTTATCATTACAAATACAGTCAGCCATGCCAGTCTCTCATTTACTATTTGTCAGCCATCTATGTGCTTATAACACTTATCTATGCTTCAAATCAAACCATGAGACAATCGAATTCTTTTACAACTGAACACTATCAGTCCCGTTGAATTCATGATTAAGCTGGTGAAAGAAGGCATTGTCAGGGGCGGCGCCATAGGGACGGGGAGGTCACTTCCCGCTGCTCAGTTGACCTGGACTTTCTGCGATTTAGAAAATTTTGATGGATCATTTTTAAGTTGGGCGAATTTATTTTACAAAGAAGTTCACTCCGATTTTTGAGAAATCCCCTAGATAATATTCTCCGGCTTCAGAGAACTAATATATTTAATTTTCTTGAATGTCGGAGAAAGCCAAGCGCGAAACGGCCGATTTTTTTATTTAATATAAAAATAATCAAAAACTTGATGACTCGATTAAAATGATCAAATTTTGTATCCTTGTTGTTCAAAATATCAATCTAGGGTGAGACAGCTTAAATCCAATTTTCTTGATTTCTGTGATTTTTTTCGATTAAAATCAATTGATTTCAGTCAAAAAAATCAGAAATGAGCTGTTTTTCCCTTACAGAAAGCTATCTAATAGTTTCCTCTACATTCTGATGCTTTTCTCCCATTTTAGGATTGACCCCCCCCCTGCTCTAACCCTTTCGCGCCGCCTTTGAGCATTACGGATTCTAAACTACGACTTGATTAGAATAGCCAATCTAGTTTTAAATGTGCCTTAGACACAAAACAAAGTCTATATAGAATTTGTGACAAATACTAATCGAATAAATATTGTTTCTCTAATTCTACCAAACTATACTCATGATATTTGTTTGTAGATAACAAGAATAAAAAGAAATCGATGTTTATAATATAATCATTTACCTTTTCTTGTCATAGACGTTAGTTTTACGATCATAAAACTATAGAAAGATTCATCTTCTTCACAAATTTCTAAGTAAATTAAAAAGGTATACAATAAATAAATCAAATCAGAAGAAAATTTATACCTATATTCATGGATAGAGCTTGATGATATACAATTGTTGAGTGTGTCAAGTATTCATCATCTGTGCCCATGAATACTGATATCGAACAACTTAAAACATAAGGAACAGCATCAAAAACTATTATATACCTAGGTCATTGAATCCGATACCAAATCCTATCAGATCTCGTGGGATCCTACCATGCGACACAAATCCGAAGGGATTCTGGGTTGAGAAATCAACATCAAATCCGAGTATCGAGTTCTTACGAATTCCACATTATATCTAATCGTGGGTTCCGATTCGTTTTCAATAGGATCCTACAAGCGTCTTGAAATGCGTTATGTATAATGTCACAGGATATTTATTTCGACAACTTGATCCGATCAGATTTTAAGGTGAATTTCTATAAAACCGACGGAATCCTGGTTGCGGAGTGACACTCTGCTCCTTAGGATTGGAATCATATCGGTCCGATTTTCGGAATCTGACAACACCCGTTATAGGGTTCTATGGCAGACCTCTAATGATGCCATCAGGCACTAATTGGCATCCAAATAATAGATTACTTTTTTCCGGTCAGATCCGTCACTCATTCCTCAACCAGGATTCCAATAGGATTTCGTCGGCTGATCGGACCGATCAGATCCAGCATCAGATTCAATCACCAGGGTATATATTCTTGTATTGTAAATCATTCAAGCCACATAAGCATGAAACTCAGAAGTTGTTTGAAAACTTGTTGACATACTGCACGTTCATCCGGCAGTTTCTAAGAAGTTGTACATTCTGGTGACCCATGTCATTCACGCTCGGTATGATCCTATCAAATTCACGAAATACGGTTTGGCTCCTGACACTAGTTGCCAGAAGCCTTGCTCTCTGATTCTGACTCTCACAAATCAACAGATTCCGATATCGGGAATCCGAAAATTTTCCTATGTGATCTTAATTAAACCTGATAATATCCTATCGGATTTCGATAGGATCTGGTCGGGCCCTATTATGAGAATGAATCTCCCGGATATGCTCCATTGAAGAGTATCTGAAATTCTAATGCATGAAGTTTTATACAAAACTTCAACATAGATTAGGTCAGAGGAATAGAAATTTATAGTAAGTTTATCATATATAGTCTGATTATATATCTACAGTTATCATAAAATGTTTTTTTATTCCTTCTCAACTTTTCAGACTATTATAGTGTCGAAGGAATATACAACTACTCGTATAGTATTGGGTGAAACTTAAATTACTTAACAGATGGATATAGATGAAATTGCCGAACAAATTGTTATCATTGCAAACAGCATGATCCTTTGTCTAAGCAACGATTCCGAAGAACTAAATTTATCTTCAGTTGAATAATTTATTTTTGAACATTGAAATTATGCATATCATTCGAACTTATTCGAAATCTGATAGGCATCGTAGATAAATAATTTCAAGCACCATTCGGTTTTTCTTATGAAAGAAAAATTCATTCATTTTCTTGACTGATGTGATTACTACCAGGAGCTATTTAAAAATCTATTTCAATTACATAATGAACCAGAGTTGTCTTCATAAATTATTAATTTTTTTGTATTGTTTCTTTTACGATCATGACGAAGCTAGAATGAGCTACGATTTTGGATTTATAGGTTTCTCACCTTTCTCTTCTTTCACTTCCAATCATAAAATATAGGCGTCGAAATTTATGAGAGTATGGTCATGTTCGAGCTTATCATTGGGTGTCTCTTAAAAATGGATCTATCAAAAGTAATTTGATTATTAAATTAAAAAAAGAATATTTAGCTATCACATATTGTCATCTATCGTGCGTTTATTAAATGGCATTGTTTATATACGGGTAGATATTGTCTGTTCGCAGTCTTATTATCTGTCATAAAGGTAATTTTAGAGCCGTTCTTGATCATACTTGCAGGATTAAATGGCTGGATGACATTCAATTTTCACTCGACTGCGATATATGGTGCGGGATGAATATTTCTTACTGACAAATTAATAGTCACTAGAAACAAATAATAATGTCCACACAATCGAATGTAGGAGCTTTCTCTCGAAAAAGTATTTCTATTTTATACTGTTAGTAGGTTTTGTTTTTCTATGAATATTTGTTTAAAAATATTAGCTTCTGACCACCCAACGCTAATTTTATTTACCGATCGATAAAAAAATCTGACAAAAATAAAAGTATTTGAAAAAAACAAATCTAACACAAAGATAATAAAGGCACCCAGGTCCATCAAAACGGATATCCGTTACGGACCGTTGAGTGGACGCAGTTATACGGACCGTAACATCATTAAAATAGGCCCGTATACGGCCGTATTTTCACAGTATACGATCCTTTATTACTGTGCCCAGAGATAGTACCGTATACGGAGCCGTACACTGTGAAAATACGGCCGTATACGGGCCTATTTTAATGATGTTAAGGTCCGTATAACTGCGTCCACTCAACGGTCCGTATCGTTCGACCTACTATAGTAATGTGTTAAATTAAAAAAACGAAATGTTAATGTAATAGAAGTCTTTATTGTTCATTGAATCCATAATAGCGTACAAGAAAATAATTTCTGTATAAAGCTTCTAAGCAAATTTTTTCATTCATAATAAAGACATTGACCATATCAATTGATACTAGGTATTCATTGAATGATGCATTAATACGTGAATTAAGTCTCAAAAAGTTTTTAATTGACTCATGTTCTATTTCATTACGATCAAATTTGACACGTATTAAGAGATCCAATAAAGTACCATAATTAATTCTTAGAGTATCAGCACGATTTTTAATAATTAATTCAAACTGATTGAATTTATTATTGTGAACTTGTGCTTCCCGTTAGATTGAGTCTGATGATCAGATTCGATCGAATTTCTATCAGAATCTGATAGGATTGTATAGAACTTTTATCAAACCGACGCAATTCTATCAGATTCAGGAAAATGGAATCACTCTCGGAACCTTAGTGGTGGATTCCTATCGGATTCTACTGTAGGGTTTTGTCGGAATCTGACGTATGCTGTTAACCCATTTTTAGGAATGTCCCCCAGGTACTAATTAGCACCTGATTAATAAAATAGGTTTCTTCCGTCAGATCCAATATAGGACTTATCCACTTAGGTTGTGAATTATCAAGATTAAAATCTGATATCTCCTATGAAATGCTTTAGCCTTCAAAATGCAACAAACAAGCATTAATGATTGTTCTCGAGTAGTAATTATCAGGAATGCGTTAATTTATCATTGAACTTCTAATGTCCTTCACGATTGACGTCAAGATTTCTGCCTTTTTAAGTTGCTTTTTCTATGCAGCTTAATCATTTTCTAAAACTTGCACTCGATCGTTCTACCCAGGTAAAGAAAACGGCCCGTAAATGGTCTGAAACGGCGTAAAAACTATGTAAAAAGTTAAAAATCGGAGCCGTTTTCCTCAGCTCATAAAACAAAGGGAATAGTGTTAAAAGCGATAGCAGTTTTCTAGAAAAAACGCGGTCCGTAAATTGACCTGACGGATTACTGCGAAATAGGGTGAGAATTAATGTTATTTTCTAGCCGTTTCCGACGGTCTTTCAGATGACTGGAATGATTCTTGCTGATAATAGTGCAATTGTACTAACCAATTTTTGATTATCACGCATTAAATCTAAACAAATATATTTTATTTGATTCATCGAAGGATCCAATTGTATCCCCTGCTCCTCACTGATTTGATAATGTCGATTTAAGAAAAATATAACTTCATCTAATAATTCAAAGACACGTTGACCAATACCCAATAATTCTTGATTGATTGTTTGACTAAATCAATCCTATGGAATTGCTTTTATTGGATCTGTAATTTCAGCAAATTCTTGACTTTGTTTGGAAATGTACAAAGGTTCCGTGTCGTAAATACCAGATCATTTTTAGCGGTAAACCACGGTATTCGTCAAAACCCGCCCTTTTACTACAGTAAATTGCAGTGATGAGAGCCAGTAGCCGCACAAGTAAACTGCGGTTTTTTTTCAGTTTTCAATACATTGGACATAATAGCAAGAATAGTCTGTTTAAGTTGATGTGCCATTTCAACAAAATACAAAGAATCTTAAAGATGGAAATATGGATTGACTGCTATATAATAGCATAATGCAAATGAGCGTGTCTCCTCATTTGCGATCATAGAATTGTAATTTTAATTTGATTTAATGTAAATTAGTTTTTTCAAATTAAATGGATTTGAAAAGAATGAAACATTTAATCTTTTCCTGTTTAAATTTAACTGAATTTGAGTAATTTAATTGTTTTGACATGAATAAGTTAAAAATAACTATCATGAATTTCAAATTTTCTACGGCGAAATTCAAAATATTACTTGTTAAATTTTACTTTTAAATTAACTATGACCCAAGTCCGAGACGTACGGCGGGAACCGGCCGGATCCCGTGCTATTCCGACGAATTCCGGAAGCGGGTTTCCGAAATCGGTTCCAGCTTCTGGATCCGGCTTACTTCCCGGAAATTCCGGGCACCGGAGCGTATCCACGGATACGGTTCCCGTTTCCTATCCGGGATCCGTCGTTGGAAAACACCGTTTCCAAGCCCGGACCACATACGGTCCAGATCCGACCGTTTCCTGGCCGGATACCGATAACGGAAAAAGCAATTTTCCCATCCGGAGAGAACACGGCTCAGATCTGACCGTTTCCGCTAAGCTCTCGAAAACTCATCTGGCCGTTTCCCAAACAGCGCTAAATACTCCCAAGTACTAAGGAAAGTCTCCGAATTTTGAATCCAGCTTTGACTTCTTTTTTAAACAAGCCTAAAACAACATCAGAACATACCCTGGGAACAAATAAAATTCTATTAAAACAGTATACATTTCCCTCCAAACTCGCTTTTGTCACAAAAACGGGAATTTTCAGTCCAAAGACCTAAAAATCCGATATTCAGACTTTGCAAACCGAAAACGATATGTGTGAGAACACCACACATGTTAAACACTAGCGTTTTGAGACTTTCCTGAGTCTTCAATCAAGGTAAGTGACGCTACTAAAGTCTCTTAAGGACCTTTTATTTCAAATATTTATCAAAAAATTTCGAATACAAATTACTGCACTGAAACCGATAACACATTAAGTAACACATCTGAATTTTTCAAGCGACACCATCAAAATACGCTAAACTATTCAGGTCAAGGACATCGTCCTTAAATTAAAGGAATTAGAAAAACAAATCCCAAAAAAGACCTTCAAAGGTCTTTTTTTTGTAAAATGATGATTTGGATATCAAGGAATGATATAAATGAGAGTTTAATTTGCGATGTAATTGTTTTTCAAGCGGAGACCTGATTTCCAAAGCAGAAATAATTTTATCGGAGTACGGTGGTTTCCGAGTCTTTTCCGATGCTTCTTTACCGGATTATTGTATTTTCCGGTTGGATCCTGGCGGAACTTGCCATAGTTCCGGTAGGCTCCTGGCTGACCCGAGGTATTTCCTTGAAATTTCCGGTTTCCGGAATTCTCCGGAATATCCAGGTTCGGGGTACGGATAATTCCGGCCGGAATACTGCTTCCATGTTCCGGTGGTTTTTCCGGTCGGAAATACACCGGAACTGGCAGGAAGTAGCCGGAAAATATCCCGTTTCCTGCGGGTTCCGGTCTCCGGAACGAACGACCTGGGAACATATGAGACTGTTTGTTGATTACCTCTTCCGATAGAACTACGCTGAATATCATCATTTGATTGCAGTTCAACTGAAATGGTCTCGCTGTAAACCTTGCTCTTCATACTAAATGTACTTAGGGCTGACCAAAAGTAGTGAAATCGATACTTTAAGACCACATAATAACCTTCAGAAGCTCTCTTTCTATACAGTCTGATAGAGAAGAAAATGCTCTATTTCCCTATGCTATTTGACCCTAGTTCAACAAATATCATAATAATAAAATTTCAAAAGAAATGTGTTTTTTAAAAGTATATCACGGTTACGGTGTGTGTTGTCAATAACTCTTCAAGGAAACATGATAGAGAGCTGTAGTTTTCACCGTTGGAAAGTGGAGACGAAGATGCATCGAATTGCATATCAAATATTTTCTCAGACGTTATCTGAAACAACGTGAATCGATCTTTTAAGTATTGAAAACAGTCGTGTTCTATTTTTTCACAGAGATTGCTAGAGAAATCACTTGGCGCTTCAAAAAGAACGTCTATAATTTCAGAATGATATTTCAAAATATCCAAATTTTCTGTACCGTTTTAGAGCTTACATCAATGGCTTCAATGTTCACCTGAAAAATGGAAATTCATTGTAAATATCTCGCGTGTAGGATTGTTTTCAAAGAGGTTGATTAAAAACTTTTAAAAAGTCATGTCGAAAAATCTACAATATACGCTTTGATGTATCTTCCTTTTCTCTTTCTAACCGCGAAAACCGCAGCTTTGTATCCTGTTTCTATGAAACGCTATTGAAAAAATATTCACTGAATGGGCCTTGATATAACCGTCAGGCATAAAAAAAGTTAAGTATTTTAGAAATTTCATTATTATGATATTAGCTGAACTAGAGTCAAATAGCATAGAGAAACAGAGCATTTTCTTCTCTATCAGACTGTATAGAAAGAAAGATTCCGAAGGTTATTATGTGGTCTTAAAGTATCAATTTCACTACTTTTGGTCAGCCCTAAATAAATTTGTTGAATTGGGTCATATAAATAAGAAATTGATCATATCATGGAATCCCATTCATATAAGACAAGTCAAATCTTCCAATTGAAAGATATAATTTTAATTCTAGAGACTTATCCTTCAACAAAGTAATGGGACAATAAGAGTATCATATTCGAATGTGTATCAAATGTGGTTAGTGAAAAACATCTCAATCGAGTAAGATTTTTCTATAAAGAAAATAAAATTAAGAGTAATTATTTACTTGCTATAGTATTCTTTTCCCTCTCAACATTCACATGAAAATAATACTTTCTGTTCGATCCATATTTCCCATTGAATGAAAAATTGTGACACATTAAAAATTACTGTTGATAAACAAACGATAGGTCAATCATAAGCAAATACAGACAATCATTTCAAGTTGATTAAAGTTGAAGGCATTTAAATATTCTGTAGTAAATAAAGAAAAGACGAGCCGAATTGCTTACCTTAAGCATCACAAAAAATTCTAAACGATTAAGTTTTTGCATAAAGATATATTGGTGAAAGAAATTTTCAGGAAAAATAACTAACATCGACTGCCAATGATTTATTCAAGTGAACTAGGTTGCTTATAGCAGTGATCAAAACGATTTGTATCAAACGAGATCAGCACACTGCTGTTTTTAGAGAGCATACGGCAATATTTCGTAGTACAAAAGTTATTTCTATTATTGATAATAAAAAATTCATTGTGACATTCAATTATGTGAAAAATTTTAATACTATGATCAGTAAAACTGGATATTTTAAGCATCAGCATGATACTTTGTTTTATTGGTATCTTTTATCAACCATTAAGTCACAACATCTGATGAATGAAATTGGCACAAAGAGATCCTAACGATAGTATTTTGTGCATGTTCCTTATTGATGGCCTTGCTTTTTTGCAAACATCTTTTACATACGAAGAACAGAAATTTATGTTATAAAATCTTCCGCATCAATGCAAAGATAGAATAGACATCAAAATTATTTTCAATGGGACGATAAATTTTGATCTCTTTATGCAGTCGTGTATGTAGATAAAATGTGTAATTGATATTAAAAAACGTTCGTGCAGCATCATATCTAGAGAGTGAGACTCTAAATAAAACTTATAGATATTCGACTATATCTCAATCGCATATAAAATCAATGTTAGAGAGTTACATCAGTAAAATATTCAGATATTTTCCCTCTTACATAATAACAAGTTTAATCTTTCTACATAAAGTAATCAACGAAAATACACTGTTTGATTGATTTCGATAGAAATTTCAAAAGAAAAAAATATCAGAGCAATATATATTCCTTTTCAATAGTGATCCCTCAAGAATCTAATCATGAAAATGCTTTTATGTCAATAAATTTGAAAGTTCAGTGGTAGCCTTGGAATCTATCTTTTAGTTCAACATGAATAAAGACAACACACGGTAAGTCAATGGATTATTTATATGTTAATCTTGATCAAGTGACTCGTATTTTTTATTTCTCAAGAACAGACAATATCTTACAATAAATAGGTAAGTATGATCTGTTTATTTAGAACGCCTTGCATTCAAAATCATATCTTTTTATAAAAGGAACAATTATATACTTGAATGCCGTAGGAAAATTGATAGCATTCAAAAAAATGAAATTCATCGTTGTAATATTCACAAGATGAATTTCATTCTTTGACGAATGTAGAACATCATCATTTGACAGACGAATTCCCAGATAAACTTAAATATGATTATTAAAAATTGACAATCAAGCCACAACATATTTTTGGCAAAGTCGTTTTGAAGAGATGCTTTTCTATTAAACAGAAGTATGTTGGAAAATTCTACAACATATTCCCAGTTTTTGGTCAGAAGATGTTATTCTGATCTATCAACTCTTATTTGTCTTAATAAAATCTACTCTCGATTTTTCTCGAAATAAAAATAGTGTTTCTATAGTATAGTCAAATGAGACATTCGTCATCGATGTTGTTAGTCACTTGAAATTGCAATATGTTAGCGGCTTCTAATCGTTTTTTGACAATTAAATGAAAGAATGATGTAAAATTCAACGAGCTTTACGTTCCCAATGAAAAACATATAGATTTATGAAGTTATAATCAATAGATTTGATTGTAATATTCTACGCTGATCAATTAATTGTAAAGAGATAATCAAAATTCTGTTTCAAGTCTCATCAATAAGCATTTTATTTTTTTTTTTCAACCGTTATTATGTGAAGGATTCTTTCAACAACATCGACAAAATAAATAAATATCTATTGAAAAACGTATTGTTAAAAAATGAGAAAGATAAAGTTTTTTGCTTCTCAGACTGATTATTGTCAATTTTGATGAGGATAACAGAACTATGAATCTTATCTTCCAAATTAAGTATACGTAGATTTGACTAACAGAATGACCGAGACAAAATCACAATCAGCATAACTTTTATATGAATTATTATGTCATAAAGTATTTTGTAAACATTTATTGTCTATGGTCGATTCTTGTTGTTTCGATTATTTACCCTGACAATTCATGCATTTGTAACATTGCTCTTTCATTCCTTCACGACATCTGAATGGCGAACAGAACTCTAATCGTTATTCCTGATAAATAATGTTCATAGCTGTAAAACAACATGAATATCATTGAATAGCTAATTGTTTTCTGTTTTTTTCCTCATAGAAACTTTCATCGATATTTTGTACAAATATTTTATTTTTATTTTTTGTTAAATAAATTTTAACACATATAACTAACGAACAAACATAATAATTGTGTAATTTTCTGTTTTTACTTAATGAACTTCCCTTTTCAATTGATTTTGTGCAATAAATGAGGAAGAACATTTTTAAACAAACTACATACAAAATTAAACGTATACTTTGTATACTTGCGTACATATGACACAGAAAAGGAAAGGAGTAAAAATACCTGTAACACAAATACTACTAATAATGAAATTGAACATTCGAGTGTTCTTTGAAAATTTCATCGCTTGAATAAGAATGATAAGTGAAGAGATAAAGATAAGAAAACTTTTTGTACTATCTAAAAGTCACATCAGAAGACTCTGCATCAATGGTGATAGTTCTGTTATGTCAATATAACCATGTATCGTATCTTTAATTTCATCAATTAATTGTTGAAGTTTCATTAATTTGTTAATATATCGTAAAAAAAGTATAGGTGCCTGCTTAAAACTGTATTGATGTAAACAATATCTATATAATAAATCAAGAAATATATTTTGTGCTTTGAATATACTGATTGTATTAATATTTGTTGATAGATGCGGATACAACTGCTTTGATGAAATTTGATTTGAGAAAAGTAATATCAAATAGAATAATTTCATGATAATGTCATCGGATTGAAATATATCAATTAAATCATTACGTAATTGTTTCATTTCAATATGAAATTGTTTATTGAATGTTTTTATCCAATCCTTTCCAGAAAATAATGGATCTATAGTATCTTGTTCATGATAACAATCGGTTCTTGGATCGTATATAAATATTGAATGAAGAAAACATATTGTCAATAAATTTGATTTAATAACATACACTTGACTTCCTTTATCTAACTGTTGAAATTCATTTATTTGCTTAACATATGTTATAAGACGCATGGCTGTTATATAAAGTGGTACATGAAACAATGCTATGGTGGATTCGATCGGTTGTGTTGATGGATAACATGAGATGCCAGCTATTTGATTCAATCGTACTGATTCAATAAAACAATCCTGTACAAACTGAATACTAAACCAATCGAAATCAGTTAGAACAGATTGATTAATTAGTGGAAATATGTCTAGTGATAAATCATCGTCTGTTTTTGACTAGAAAGTAAAAGCAAATTTTTATATTATATTTACGGAATTCTTTTATAAGATTTATCTATTGAACTGGTGAGAAAATCTTACATCTCGTTTGGTCAGTCGATGTAATTCTTGATTATTATCATTGATTTGTTTAAGTCGGCGATTTTCTTCAATTTTAGCACGTTTCTCTGCTTTTCTAAATACAACAGATCATTGTATCAAATATCTACAATAGTTTTCTTTTCATTCTAAATATCAGGTATATGTGTACTTTAACAGTTGCAAAAAGTACATCGCAATTAATTTTTGAAGAAGTACTATGATGAATAAGGAGAAAAGTTTCTCATATCGTAATAATCACGTATATATGCATGACAATATACTTGGTATTATCTTCTATGCCAATTAAATGCCACGGTTCTATCCTCATTAAATAGTATTAAATTAACTTCTTTTTTTCCATTTTTTAATCCAGTTGAATGGGAATCAATTTTAAGATTAGAGTTATTAAAATAGCCGCTTGCTAATGTCGAAACAAATTTCATTGTAATCTGTTTTCATTATTTTCCTAATAGCCAAGATTTGAAAGAAACGAATCGTGGAAACAATAGGAACGATCTATTTCTAGTCGATAATAACTTCACTCTAATCTTTTCGATCAAATATTTTATACAAATCGATAATTCTCAATTGATTGTCAAATGATTTTAATATAAATGAAAAGTTAGCCTTTTAAAAATGAAATCAATAGATCAAATATTGACATAAACTACATCGAGCACTATCACTTTGGACACACCTATTTAATCTTATCTTAACTTATGAAATCTTCACTTTTAAATCTATAGAAAGATATACCTCTTAAAAATATGTTGAAACAAACTTGACTTCTTAATAAACAATTATATTACAAAATTTCGATAAATTTGAAATATTAGTGTATGGAAGACTTACAAGAGAACGAAATAACATTTCTACCCCTCTGAATGATATGTATTTTTTTCCATAATATATTTCATTCCTGCAATGGACGAGAATTGTTTCGTCTGAAATTCATATTTATTTTAATACAAACTATCGAAATCTTCTTTCAACAATTAAAAGGCAAATGATATTATTCTCTATAATACTATTACTCTACTTCGAACGAATTACATTCATTAAATCTTATGAAAAAAACTGTTTGTTATTCATTTTAAACCGAATTCATAGGCAAGATGTTAGCACTATGAACGGATTTTAAAATAATCTCGATTTCAATTTTGGTCACGAATAATAATATAATACTCACTCTTCATCCGAAAGAATCCATTCTTTTCGCATGCCTAAACAGTAAAGAAAATCAGTTAATAATGAAACTACATCATAAAATCATTGAAATCATCTAACCTGTTTTAAGACATTTTTCAAGTCGACATCGCTTGCATCGTTTTCTTATGTTAAAGGCAACATCACAATAACCGTGACCGCGACATTTTAATTTTTCCTGAATAGTTATAAAATTAAAAAGAAAATAATTACTGTGGCAAAGAATATTTTTACCAATGTTCGTAATGCATTCCGACGAAAAAATGCTTTGCAAGATTCACATGATATGGCATCGAAATTGTAACCTAGATAATACAGATTCAATTTGAAAATGAATAGACAATCATTTTTATTGTTTGAAAAATTACCATGAGCATCACCATTACAAACAACACACGTTAAAAGTGTTCTATAACGTTTGGAAGTTGTTGTTGCAGATATGTTCTTCTCAATTTGTTGTGATTTATGAATTGATAATGAGCGTTTCTTTGAAAACTGTTCATTATTTTCAGTTTGTAAATTATTCTCGGGATATTTTCTTCGTCTAGTCGACATTTGCATTAATATCGGTTTTTATCTAGAAATATATAGATAGAGGGCTTTTATACGCAAGTTTAGCTAGTAAAAGAAAAGATAGGATAAAGAAAAAAACGTTTTTCAACCGCTATTTGATAGCTTAACCATAGCAAGTAATTGACATTACTAAGAAGAAACAAACGATATCGCAAATGCAAAACAATTTATGTCAAGAATAAGTAAAATAAACTGTTTGTATTTGCTTTTCTATACCTTGTGAATTTAACTTTCACTTATGATACACTCTCATATAATTATATCGTATAGCATCTACGAAACATATTTAAATATAATAGGTGAGAATATATCTGACAGTAAACTTCATTGCTTTAACTTCTTCAAACGTTCTAAATATCATATCTATTGATAAGATTTGTATTAATCTCAAAGATGAATAATAGAAACGAAATGAAAGAAGAAAAAACTGAATACATTCATCGGACAAATTAACTATAGATTCGTTTTTCAATCATTGATAGATGGAAAGATTCTAATCTGAAAAGAAATACAATTGATTCGAAAAAAAAATACCCTCGATTGAGTATTGCATCATAAACGTATTAGGTTGTTGTAAACGACTGTGTTTTAGTGCTTCTCTCGCCGATGTGGTTTATTCTAATGATAAATTGACAAATGTGATTTTACTCTATCTCATACTAAGTTTTACTATTTCCTACGAATTCCCATTTAAAAATAAATGCACGAACTTACATTATCATATGTTACAAAGAAAAAGCATTAACATAGTAGACTGTTGTACTGTTTGCCCCGTTCTTGTTTTTTTCTCCGTTTTCTCTTATATTTACGATAGAAAATGGTATTTAGAGAACAAGAAAAAAGTTCGTTCGACCAAATATCTTTGTGTCATCTGTAGAGAATGTATTGACTTACGTTATTACCGATTAACTTCCGTAATGAAAAGTAGGAGTTTACTCATTGTTTGTATGTTATTATTTCTTTTCATCATCGACAGATTAATCTAAAAACTAAATCATATTTACATGAAAATGAATATGTTTCATAGTAATTCTTTTCTTCGCCTTTCAACGTATTGATGTAGTATGGCATATCTCGGCCAAAAGAAAGATAAATACATCTAATAATCTATATTAATTTTAGATGAAAATTACGATGAGTCGTTGAATTTTATAATGAACAATAAAATATAAGCTTCTCCTACTCTACATAACCGCGTATCAATAAATATTGATAATTTATTTAGAGAAGAGAGTATAACACTGCGTTCTATGAGCGTGCGAATGAATCAGTTTCTATCAAGGCAAGCCGACGATGTAGAAAGAAAAAGAAAAACAATAGTTGCACTGTTTGACCCGTATTGCTTTTTACAGTTCTTAAGCAAACTGTCGATGTCACTGTATGCATAGATAGACACATAATAGAGATCGAGGGAGAAACAACATAAGTTTATATTCCATCAGCATAGCTGTAAATGTTTTCTCAATATGAAAAACTACAACAACAAATCACTCTTAGTCATGTGTACTATATGAACTTCTGTACAACAATGTCAACATCAAAGAAGATAACAAGAGTAGATCGGTACTATAATATTCAAGGATTCGTGTATAAATAGAAGTATATTTTGAAGTATTGTTGACAGATTTTTTCATTAACAATTCTTATTCTTATTTATTAACTATGGAAAGACGTATAAAATCACTTAGTTAACAATTTAAAATGGAAACGGCTGTTTGCTTTCATTGAAATATAATGTTAAATACATTTCAAAACAAAACCTTGAGAATTTCAAAGCGACTCGTATTTTCTTTGAATTCAAACTAGCTTAAGTTGTTCAATTTTAGGTACTTTTACAAAAAAATTATAAATATGCAACAGCTCATATATTCTTCATGTTTTAGCTTGTCCCATCTATTATATGGAAGAAGAAACACAAAATTACTACTGGTCGATATAAATATATATACCTATACTACCATATTTTGTTCCGTATTAGTAAAAGACGGAAAAAAATATGAAAGACAGATTCACAATAGTACACTTGTAATTTGATGTTTTGTTGTCAAGACAACGAAAACGAGAATTATTGGTTTCAAAATGTTTTCGTACAAGCTGCATTTAAATAGAGATAAATTATTTTACAAAAACAACTGACATCGAAACGATGCCGATATTTTTCCCTTTCAAGATATAACAACTGTTACTATTTGTTAACAATAGGCTCGAATTGCGAGTTATCTGATTTTTGGCGGTTCTTTGATACCGACAAAAAAACAATAACTTCTACGAAGAAAGAATTCTTTCGGCATATAATTTTGATTAGTTCATTCAAAAAGAAAATTAGTTTAAAAAGATTAACAGACAGAACGTTCTTGAAATAATCCTTTTCTTTATTTTGGCTCATGTATATACAAGAGCTTCTCAAAAGAAGATTTACTTATGTCAAGAAGAAGAGGATTAATATGATGAATTATGAACAATTAATCTTATATAATAATGGTTCATGATAGTTTTCGAATCTTATTTGAGAATATTTCATTATCATATAGGTTAACATTTTTTTGAAGACTTCTATCAATCATGTGATCTTCAATATTTGACGTCATCGTTTCCTAATGTCATTCGTATTCTACATTGATGCGTGCTTGTTTAATCTAGAAAAGTAGACGAACCAATGTCATTTGAAAACAAATCAGATGTGCTTATTTCTATATCATGATCTTAACATATTTTTAATAAATTCTATGGTTTACTAAGAAGCTTAGATTATGCTGACATTAAAACGAATTCCTTCTTCTGCATGAAAGGTTTAAAGTCTAATGAAACAGAATATTATCAATTGATGCATTCAGTTTTTGTTTATCAATGAAATATGTTAGTATTTGCGAGAAAGACTTAAGAAAAACTATAAATAATTAAATGCATTATTTCTCAATTTAATTTTGTAATACTGAGCTAAATTGTGCATAAAAATGAATTGAGTATATTAGAATTTTTAAATTTGTAATCTTTTATTTTTAAATAATTTTTATTTATTGATAGAGTTTGCATTCATCAAAAATATCAAATTTGAACTTTGTATTTTGTTTTTGAAAGTCAAATAAACCAATAATGACTACATAGAATTGTTTTTGACAATCGACTACAAACTGATAAACTAACTTGCAAAAAAAAGCATGAGACTTCTTCATGTATGATAGCGTATGATCTATTAGTCACAACTGTGCATTAATTCTTCAGTAATCAGAATTTATCATCAAAAAAGTAATTTCTAGATAGAAAAACAAGTTTTGTTGTTCGTGTGTTGCATATAGTGGAATATTTAAACTTGAGTATGTTTATATAACTATCTATTAATTTTATTATAATAGAAAATTTGACGTGAACGACAAAAGAAGACGAATCATTCTCTTAACATATATGATACTAAGATGAAAAAATGTGTCGAATCACAGAGTAAGAAACTAAGTGATTAGTATTCAAAGCGACAATAAATCATTATTTCATCGTATTCCACAAAGAAATAGTTCTGTTCGATCAAAACAATTCATAAAAGGCATCACGAAGTACAAATACATATTCACACACAATAGTTAAAATAATGATCGGCGAGCTCATTCGGAAAAATCAAAAAACAAACTAAGAGTATAAAATCGAGACTATCTTTGTATAAACTTAGCAACATTTAAAATTACATTAGTGCCAAAGAATACCTATATATATATACGTCTATTTAATTGCTACAATGTTGATCAACGAATCCAATTTCATGCCGGAATGCTATACAGTGATCTAATCATCACTCTTGAATTACAATTTGATTAAGTTTAAATAAGCATATATTAAACACTAGCAGAAAATTGAAATTCGTTTTCTAGATCATCATTTATTGACTAAAACTAATTACTCATTGTAAAAGACTTAATTAATAATGAATGTTTCCAGAGTATTGAATATATATTTCAAAAAGTACTCTGAAAACCCATTGGATGATTTCAAGGTCGTGAAGATTTTCAATTAAAAATATGAAATACACTCAGTTTGAAATTGTAAAATGTTGTATTTGACAACTTCTAGTCACAGTTCGAGTATGCATACAATGAGAAAATTCACTACAACAGTTGACTTCTACCTTCGACTTGTTACTAATGAAATATTTCATCGTTTATTACCATCACGAAAATGAAGTCTCTTTAAATAAGTTTCAAATCGATCGATGTTCTTTTTTTCGTGTCTTCAGTACAATTTAAGAACTATCATCTCACTCTGATGATAAGTATCTGATTTCACAAATACAGAATTACAATGATGTGACTGAGTAACTTAAAGAGGCATACAAATCGATAAGAAAAATGAATCCAAGCTTTTGTCCTTGATTGTTTAACAGTTAGCAACAGAATATATCAATAACCTATGCATAAAAGTTTATGGCATGTAGAAATAGCGACATGATAGATAACCCTGGCGATAACACTAATTTCATGACATAAACGCAAATAAATTGTATAGTTATCAAAGCCTTGAATCAGTAATCAGAAATCAATATAATGCAATGATTTTAAAATTATGACATGATTATAATAAAAGTTAATTATAGATATGCATCATCGTCTCAATATTTATATAGAACTCATTTTGTTTGTGTTCAATGATAGGCATTATGTACATCTGATAGTTGAAACACATGAGACAATTTTTCTTTGTTTCATTATTTAGTTTGTTAGATGTTCTAAGATTAAAAATCTTTAAAAGATTGATCAAGATTTGACATCGAAAGATTCCTTCTGTACAACTTGATGAAATCGTACAAAGCATCTTCTAAGCTTTTGTTATGCTTCGTTTTCTCAGATTTCACTATGAATCTAATGAGATCAAAATGAAAGGATCTTCTTTAGCATATAACTCCAAAGTAGACGATTTTATGCATTCAGTGAAATTTTCAAATTATTGAATGTACTCCAACTGTGAAGTTTCTGCGTCTAAAAATTGGAGATACACTCGTTGAAGATTAACTTTAATCTATCAAGTAGTAATACTTATTAATTATTTTTTGATTAATGCGACGAGATAAAAGCAGATTTTCTGTCGTTTGGATGCTTTTTACTATGTTTTATTAGAATCGTTGCAATTGACTTGACTCGGTAAAGTCGAATAGAAAATATTGATATACTCATCAATTCATACGAAACACGTTACTTAATCAAGTGAATTTTTCAAGAAAAAGAATAGAGTACTATGCATTTTTTCAATGCATTTTATTATTAACTTTACGTAATCGAGTTAAAGTTCTATACTCATACTTCGTTAGTTCCATTTCGATTATTTGAGGCGGATAAAATTCAACTAATCTCTTTTAATTTAAATCCCTTTACTGGTATCAATTATTTCTAATTGATATTGAACACACACGAAAACTTACGTTGTTCTAGTTATTACGGTATATTTGAGTAGAAAAAGACACGATGGTATGCGACCTAATATTAGATACATATTTATTTTTTTCAATGAATATTGTCTGACAACAGGCAATCAAAAATGACGATAGGAGACTTTCTCCTTCCGTTTTCTGATCAGGGTAATGGAGTACAAAAATAAAAAAAGTAGAATGTGCACAAGGTTGTACTTGGAACTTGGAGAATTATGAAAAAATCTTATAGACTCGTATTCGATCTCAAAAGAATATTACACATCAGTCATGTAGTAAAATTACAATAAAAACAGAAGCTTTAACATTTTTCGATTCAACAAATAAATAAATCGGAATTAAAAGTTCAGAGTTCAAATCCAGTAAAATCGTACAAAACATGTTAGTCTTGAAGAATACTGAGATTATCATTAGATTTCATATAAATCTTTTAGTATGATTTATTGGAACAATGAGATTTTTCATCATTTCACTTAATCTCATCTCATTTCTTAGCTTGTTTGTCAGTGGATTTATATTTCTAGAAATTGATTTTTTATCTTTCAAACAATAGTAAAAAATGATTATGATCACTACGAACGTCACAAAATAATTTTTCTCAGCAAAAATTAAATCAAAAATTTCTTTTTCAATTACTGGTGAAAGCATTCATTTTTAATTTCATGACCATTTCAAGAACACCTGTAAAACGTACTGCTTATATATTAGTTTGAGTTACTTCTGCTTATGTTAACCTCACAAATACTTCATTATACTCAACAAAATTTACTATTAAAGTAGTAAAGTAAATAATTTTGAGTTTATTTTTCAGCCGATGAATTTACAGTGAAACGTCATTTGTAATTAATTTGTATGCAATAAAAAGTTTCACAAGCTCTAACTAGTCATTTCTTTTTCTGAATAAGTACCTTTTTTTGATTTTTTATAATACCCATTCAGATGTAGAATGAATTCTTTCGGGAATATTCCTATGAAAATGGCCACAGCAGAAACTTAATAACCATTTACGGCGAGATATTTTTTAACATTCTTAACATGGCAAAATTATGAAAAGACAAACAGATAATAATCACAAATAATCAGTAAAATTATTTACTATTTACTTAAGATGTGTTACATGTCTACGAAACGTATATGTTCCTTATCAAAACGGCTCGAAGATAAAATTTCATTTCTTTATAGTCAGTATTTTTGAAAACCTACAATGATGCTCACTATTGGAAACCTATATCATACATTGAGTCATTTTCCAAGTAGCATATATTGTGGATGTGTAATCTAATCAAATGCAATCTTCTTTGTCCTTGAGTGATTATGTTTGCTTAAAGACTTCATAACAAGATTGATTTTTGTTACTTGAAATATTTTGAGTCATGATAATTACGGTAGAGTGCAGAAATACATGATTTGGTATCTTCTGTCATCAAGATCGTCTCGGTGATCAGTATGGTTTCATACATTTTCTATGTTAACTCAAGTTTTATAAATGATATTCATCTTTTCAGATCATCAACACAAATCAGATAAGTCAAAAATTTTCATATTCACATGATACTACTAAAGAGACATCATAATTGCTTACGTTTGAAACATTCCATAGTGGATGAACTTGTCTACAACAAATTCATTCGTTTTCACACTCATAACTATGTATCTCTCGTTCAGTCAGCGTTTCTCGAATAAAAAATATATCCGATCGTTTGATCTTTCTTCTAGAGTATTCAAGAGAAATACTCTTGATGCTTCAAAAGAAAAATGAATTTATACCCATATATGCTTTTAATGTAAAAGATGTCACTAGTGCTTTTATTCATGGATCAAAAAATCTATCTTTCAGTAGTTATGCTATAGTGTGCAGGATATTTCCCATTTCTGAAAATAGTGATTGATTTTTTACTCTTTGAGAAATACAAGTCATCAAGCGATGCGAGAGTAGATTTTCGTTGGTTATTCGATGAACAAATTAACAATAATATTGAAATGATGACGGCTGCTAGGATGAAAAAGAAGTCTATTGAGTTTCTTTTATTCTTTCATTCATTTTTTCTCTTCTATTAAAATTGTTTGTCTAGCGTAGGCGTTCGATGGCAACAATCGAATTCCATTGCCAAAAAAGATTGTTCGATGTTCTACCTTCCGTACGCATCGTTATTGAGCATTTTCTTTTTCTATTTAAAATTTTGTTAAATTTCCATTTGATTATCAAAAGAATAAAACGAATAGAAGAAAAGTGCAATTCAATTTTAAAGAAATATGTAATTTTACTTAGTTTGTATTTTTGTTCGTCGTTAAGCAGATGGATGACACTAATAATAATATATTTGAAGCTCTCGAATCGGTTTGTTACAGACCATTTATCTCTCTTAAGTAATCCATATAACAATTTATAGCCGTCATCGGTAACAACATTAAAAATGACTCCAACAGTAACAAGTACTGTATGTACGCGTCGCTCTCACCTCCCATTGATGAATGCAGGTAACGGAAATAATTTTTCATCAACTACAAGTGCTCCCAATACTTCATCATCAGATGAACCTCAACGAAAAAAACGAAGAGTAAGATTGTACAAATAAATTCAGTAAATACATCTGTTGGTTTTAAAATTAGGATCGAGCTCTTCAAGACCTTGGTTTTGTCAATCCTGGCCCAAAGAATTTAGTCAATGTTGCTAATGTACCATCAAGACGTTTAAAAACTCGACAAGCATCTGCACAAGAAAAGCCAAAGTAACGAAATATATATATATATGTAGACTTGTTGTTATTAAAGAGAGAGATTTTATAACTGTCATATAGACGATCGTGACTATGTTTGTTGAAATTTGACTAAGTGAGGCATATTTTATTCATGGATAAGAATTTTGTATCGAATACTATTTAACGATAACAAAAAAGTATTTTTACAGGGAACTCCAGATTTCATTTTGAAAACAGATACAAAAGATAAATTGTCATTTATGAATTTACACGATAACGAATATCAATAAAAAGTTGTGTTCGGGACGAGTTTTCTTTTCGGCGATTTTCTTTTTATTTAAATAACAAGATTTCTTGCTGCATTCGACACCATTAGAACGTCTATCTCTACCTGTGTACGACGCATATTTGATAAAAGACATTCGATAGAAAAATAGAGACATAAGGTTGTATTTTATAATTTTTGTGAATCATTACAGCAGTACAACATAGTTGTTCTATATGCAAAGCAGTAGATATTACAAGAAATTCGAAATATAATCTTTGTAAGTATCTGCGTTTTATCAATATTTATATTTTCTAAGTATTATTAATCGATACATATTGATCTGTGGTAGTATTCAAATGAAAATAGTCATCGATAAATTTCGAGTATTTCATAACGTTGGTTCTGCTTTTTAATAAAGAAAAAAATTTTGATGATGCAACAGTGAAAGCGGTAATCGAAATTTTCGTAATTTCAGAATATATTAAGTTGAAACGAGGATTCATGTGTAAAAAAAATCGAAGACATACAGAGCACAAATTCTTATAAGACATGGTAAAATTTCTATGTTGAAGTGTGTGTTTCGGTCTCCCATAGTTTAATTAGACATTTTTCTATGATGCCAACAATTCTTCTTTTTGAAGATAATTTTACATACGTATGTTTGAAAGATTATTTTCTAGAATGCGTATCAATAAAGCTGGAAACAGTCAAGTTCTAATTCTAAAGACCTGTATGATAGACTCTATCTCACAAGAGAATACGACGAATGGTATCAGATGTAGTCCGTTCAATTTTTTTCGGATTTAGAGTAGTAATATGACACTCGGTAAGACCTTCAAATCTAAATTCTATTTCATTTTCGAAAACCAGAGATATTTGTTAGTCAGTTTCTAATATGCATACACAATTGTTAGATTAAACGTCAACTCGATGAGTTCTGTCTCGAAATAATACATCAAAATTAAACAGACAGTAATACTCTATTATCGAAAGTCATAACTGATTTGAATTTTGTGAAAATAGCTCGCACAGTTATCTTATTAGTTTGTCAATAGTATTGACTTAGAATAGTTTTAAAATAAATACTGTGGGTTACGCTCCAGAACATCTTCGTAAAAAAAACTTAAATACAATAATATTAACCAAGTCAACGAAATTCACGAGAAATTATTTCTGTACAGCGCTGTACCTGAGCAGAATTACAACTATACATATTAAAACAATCTTTTTCAGAAAAGATAGAAGTATCTGTGAGCAAAGACCTTTTGTAAAATTGACGCAAGTCTTACGTGTCGGAAGACGATCATATAGCCGTCGTTCTACTGTAGCCAATAACTTTCTGTCAGAACTATATATCTGTATCACTCGTTAGATTTACCTCGTTCATTAAAATCTCATTTTTATAGTTACATCTTTTTATAAAATCTTTTACTAGTTTCGTTGTAATTCTAGTTCAAGTAAACCATTATACGATGCGTCAGGTCTTCTTGTGTCTGATCAAATGGATCGATGTGATTGTAACCGTTTAACATGTCCAGGCTGTTTTCTACCTTGTACATCATGTCATTCATCAAAATGTGGTCTCGAATGTCGTATGTATATGAACATATTTAGAAGTTTATTCTCTGACATTTACTTCGTTCTGTCTTTTCTTCCATAACAGGTAATCTTCGAACTTATACTTATGAATATCGCTTATATGGTACAAATAAAGAAATAACACAACAATAATAATTCATTAAACGAAGTGCTTTTAAAAAGAACTAAAAGGAAACATTGTTTTCGAGTGCTTCATTGTATATAACAGCGTTTATTATTATAATATTTGTATATTTTCTGATTCATCAGAAACATCCGTAATTTTTTTAACTCATCATGGGTTAATAAATTTTGTATTTCTAGAATTTAAAACGCTAAAAAAGTCAAGACCTATGTTTGGACAAAAACCGCAACGTAAAAAGAAATCAGCAAGCAGCAAAGTGACCAATGACTTATTGGGAAGTAGTTTAACACCCATGGATTGGCTACCCATAATGCACATTGGTGAAAGCCCACTTCCAACATCGACAATACCTTTTAAAGAATCATTACAAAATTCGCCGCCACCACCGCCACCATCAACATCATCATTACCGATAACTTTACCAACAACTACAACACAGATTCATCAAAAACTAGAGCCAACTGATATTGAATTACCAACATCGACGACTCATTTAAAGCCGCCATATAGTTACGTGACATTAATTCGAAAAGCTATACTAAGTGCTGCTATGCAAAGAATGACTTTAAATGAAATTTATCAATGGATTATCGATTCATATCCATATTTTCGTACAGCGCCGCCAAAATGGAAGGTTTGATTCTAATATTGATTTAATTTTTCTAATTTCAAATATGTATCATTCTATTTTGTTTTTATAAAGAATTCTATTCGACATAATTTATCATTGAATAAATGTTTCAAGAGACTTCAAAGAAGCACAAATGATCCCGGCAAAGTAATGAAAGAAAAACGTGAATAATATTGATCTTACGTTCATATGTTTATGCTTCATGTTAGGGTTCTTACTGGGCAGTAGATGAATCCAACGAAATGAACCATCAATCGAACTCTCGTAAACCAACAGTATGTACAAAAAAAGAAGCATAGGAATTTCTCTCATTAGTTACGTTTAATTGATTTGAATAAGTTTAAAGCGCAACAATCAATATCAAATTTACCATCATCACCAACTAATATCAATAAAAAATCAACTGTTTTTCATGCTAATCATAATCCAATCATCTATACTGACATAAATAGCATTGATGGGCAATCACTGTTGACCGATGAATCCGATTCGACAATGCCATTTGCATCAACTGTAAAAAAAAGCAAAATGTTCTGAAACGAAAATTTAATCTGATTCTATATATAGTCTACATTAATTCATTTGGATGACTTCAATCTTGATATAGCGACTTCAATTCCTCGATTTCCCGAGCAAATATCAGATGCTTCTTGTACCACATGGATCCCCAATTGTGGTACGTTATATATTGATGTTATAGATAGAAAAACAAAACATTCACATTGAAATGTTGTTTAACACTAAAAAATTAAGTTTTTTTTATTTTAAGAAGCTTACAAAACCCTTCTTCCTATTTTCAATAGATAAATCAATAAGCAATGCTGTTATGACAAATTCTTGGATTCATGATATTTTTTCACATGGAGAACCAAATGGTTTTTTTGACAGCGTTAAATTGACATCAAGCACTGGAATCGATTGGAATGATATTGATTTTAAACCTAATTGTGGTAAAAAGATTTCAAATTACATGAATTTTTCGTGAAACACAATAGAAGATAATTCTTAACATATTCAAAGTGTCACCTTGGACTGCCTGAAACATGTTCTGAGCTCATATGGAATAAGATCGTATATCAAGAAGATATTTTTATGAGTCGAGAATAATGTGTCTATTCTGTTTCTAGAGAATTAGATGTAATCATGGTGATATAGCCGTTCAATAGAAGTTCATTGAATGCAAGAAAAAAACATTTATATAATTAGTAATGGAAAATCTGAAGTCAGTTTCAGAATTTAATTATTAAGATATCTTACTAATCGGTATTGAGTTTTATGTACAATATACATATTGTATATCTCGATTTTCTTCGAAAATGACTAACTTTTAAAAAGTAACATCAAGATTAATTCTTGATCTTGTTCCCTTATTTTCGCCTTTTCTTCATCATAACGAAGTTAGGTTGATTTGTGTCTAAAATAAGACTGCTATTATGCAGATATAGTCTTTTGGAAAATTGTCTTGATTTAAGATAAAAGAGAGAATTAAAATGTGAATAAGATCTAGAAACGGAAATCAACCAACGCATTTTTCTATATCAAAATTAATATAATGGAATGAAGATTGCCCTGATTCATATGGTTTCAAATTTCTTCTTACAATCTTTCTATTTCATCAGTTCCGTATTCATTTCATGAAAGATCAGCACGTAATGGCTAATTGATGTGTAATATTTTAAAGGCGTAGTTCTACAGTTTTCATAGATCCTGAAAAATTTTCTAATGAGGAATGTCTGCTATAGATATGCATATATAACCCCTGTTGCAAAAGTCTTCGTAAAAAATATTCGTGCATTTTCCGGTCACTTAAAAGCAACTTATGCGAATAAAAAGTAGTTAGTAACACTGAGAATTATCAACTCTTTCCGAATATGGACTCAGAAATGCTGGTTTTGCTTGTACTCGAGAATAGTGATGAAATATTTGAAAGGCCTAAAAAGTTAGTTTGGACAGAGAATGTTTTGCCCATTTTAAATATTGCGATTCGAGCTAAAATTTGAAACTTATATTGATATTTCAGTTGGTCGAACAACATTCACTCTACCAAATGCAGTACTTGACTTTCTTTTTGTCATCCGATAAAGTAACTAAATTTTCACTTTTCTATATCACCCTCATTTCGGAAAAATCAATTTTCTGACGAAAGCGCGTTTTACGAAGAAAGTAGTTCTTGAGAAAATGCTTACATCTTCAAGCTATAGCTTAGTACGATGTCAAGTTCTTTAAAGTAGTGTTAGCTCTACAAAATTGGTGACTTCGCCAAATCTTGGCATCTTGACAAAGGGACTTATAAAAGTTAGTAAAAACCTTGTTTATTCACCGCCCAAAGTAATTTTTTAGACCCTTCGATAATTCCCTCTCTAGTCTCGTACAAAAATAAGCACCACTTTTCCGAGTCCATATTCGGAAAGGGGCTGATAATTCTAAGTGTTACTTGCTGCTTTTTATTCGCATCAGTTGCTGTTATGTGGCCAGAAAAGTCAGCGAAGACTTTTGCAACAGGAGTTATTATCAAAAAAAAGTGCATCCATACAAATAGCTAGTTTCTATTTAAAATTTGTGAAATACTCACCGTTTGAATGAGACAACAAAGCTGAATCAGATCTTTAATATGAGATCTTAATGAAAGATTCTCTCGAGTTCACATGAAAAGTTTAAGAAACAAGTGGAGGTGTTTTATTTGATTTAAAAGATTCGTCAAAAATTTGTCGGGAAATTACAATAAATTGTTAACTATTTATGAATGACTAATCGTTTTTGCAACAAAGTCGTTTAGATGAATGACCTTTAGTTAACGATTCACATGCACTACTGATCATTCAAAATTCATGATTTTGGCATAGGAGTATAGTTTCTGTTTTCGAAACTTAGTAGGATGACTTGAAAAAGATCCTTAGAACAAACTAGTATTAAAAGTTTGGTGCAGTTGTGTTTCGTCCTCACAGCTATGAAAGCTGCTCAACTCTACCTGGTTTCTATCGGAATCTTTTGAAAGTATCCATCGTTTTGATTTGAAAATGGATATTAGTTGAATTTGTTATTCAAGAGTATAGATCTTTTCCATTTCTTTTTCTTGGCAAGGATTGAAAAACAAGGTCATCAGCTATCAAGTTTATATTAATAGGAATCGGGTTTATTATAAATGAAACTTCGTATTCCGATTTGTTTACCAACAAAAAAAACTGTTCAAAAGCTTCAACTGGAAGACGTTGAGTTTTCTAAAATGTTCCATCATCTTCTTTGATATTCCAAACGGGTTAGACTATATCAATGTTTCAAACAGTACCAAATGAGAATTCATATTTCAATATGCAAATAATAATGAGTAATGGATGAATTGATCTGTCATGATTATCTTATGATAAATATACGAAGCGTACACTAAGCTAATTATTAGTTTAAGAACTAACCACTGTGAATGCTTCAGCGCTTATTCAAATAGATAATAATATGTTGAGATTTGTTCTAGAGAAAAAATTACCCCATGCGACAACCTTACTTGACAGTTGAAGTAGTAGCAAGAAGAATGGTAGTAATGACAAATTAACAGAAACCCAGTACGATAGTGAAAATTTTTGAACAAGTAGTCAATTTTTCAGTTAGTAATGTAGAAAAATAAAACAGCTGGTATCTCTACAGAAATATTATTTTCAGAAAATAGTTATAGTCTGAAAATCATGATTCAACATGTGGATGATGAAAATAAATATTTCAACCAGTGACAGTTAGTATTTTGTTTTTCGTGTTCATATCTCGTTCTTATTGTAATCGTTAGTTTCATTTAAACAATTGATTTAGATAAATTAATTTTCATATAAATATCGATTTCAAAAATCAGTTGTCTTCTCTTCTTTCATTTACTACTTTTATTTTGTTCAATATCTATCTATATATCTTGTAACATGATTAATCTGTGAAACTGTTTCGAGCGAAATTACAATAGAAAAAAAAATTTCTTATCTTGAAGAGGTCAATTGACGATGAATGTGAAGATTCTTTTATTCGCATTGTTCTCAATAACTATTAATATATTTATTAGATTTTTATTCTATCTAGATGAAGCGATTACTACAAATCGATTACCCATTCCATGCAATGGAACAATATCAGAAACAATGAACAACGTAATTCATATTCTTAAACTTTTCATTGCTATTAATTTTCTTTTCTATGTTCAATACATATTTCAGTTAAATGTTTTGCCTGTCGTAATCGAAGATGAAACCTTTGATTGGGAATCAATTACATAATGTATGTATGTAGTTTACCATATATTTCAATACAAATATGGAAGACTTAATATTCTTGTGTTTTACCTATTGTTTCTTACCGTCCAAACACAATAGAATATGCTCAACAGTTTAATTAATAATTGTCATTCGTTGGATATATATATATGCCTACATATATAAATATTGTTTGACTAATGCAATAAGTTTTTTTTCCTCATATTGTACAGAATGAAAACTGATAAGAAAAGGACATTTCTTTGTAAGTGCATTTTACTTGATTGATGTCATCCATAAGAATATGTCGGTAATTAATTGAATTTCATTGTACAGTACTTGAGTTGTGTGTGCGTCTGTGTTTGTGTGTGCTGCTTGTTATAATCACTTGTTGTATTATACAAAAGAAAAACAGAAATGAATAGTTTTCTTTCAAATTACAATGCAGTTGTAGATTGTTTTGATCAAAATAAATAAATTTTCCGTTTTTCATTTCACTCCAAATGGAATATCGTTTCTTTTATCCAATTGATGAACATATTATGAAGGCGAAATGGATGACACGAACCGATGTTGAAAATCGTACAGATATCTATTTTGTTATACAATCAGGATTGAATGATTGTGATGATATTCATCTTGCATATGGTCTTAAATTGCGAAATACAAGATATCTTGAGCTTAAAATACGTGAAAAACGTTATTCTAATGGACAAGAATATTGGTCGAAGACAGTTCGTTCAAATATAAAACTTCATATTGATGACATGCATTCAATCGTAAAAATTTTGAAAAAATCCAATGAAGAAAAACTTATTGAACGACTGCTCACATCATCCGAACCGATTGTTTTTTGTTACATCACTAAATTTCGAAAACAAACGCACACAGCAGATAATATTACACAAGAATTAACTGGTTTACATTTAAAATTTATACGATCTAACGATCGATCACAGATTGGAAATGATTTATTCTTTGAAACAGTCTGTATTGAACAATCAGATTCACGATTAATAAATGAAAAACTTATTGAAAACTTATTAAACAATGATAAAACGATTTCTATTAATCCTATGGGTTATCCAGAATTTTTATTCAGACAATATCAACAAATGATCCATCAATGAAGACAAGAAATGAACTCGAATATATTCAATTTATTTTTCGATATATTTTATTCAATAAATTTGAGCATTTTCAATTAAGATTTATTCATTTGAAATTAAGAAAAAACATGAAAATTCTTTCATTAGTAAATGAAGAAAGTAGCAACAACTGCATTTGCTACTAATTAAATTCGGCGACATTGAAGGGAATATTCAAGGCATGTTCTAATTACATGTTATTAGTTGTTGATCGTTAAAGGTTTCATTTTTATATCATAACATTTTTGTAAAGGTAAGCAGTGATAAAATCATTGTTCGTTATCCTGTTCAATATTCTCTTTATATCTGTATTTGCTACAATTTACATTCATTTTTGAAAGAGTACATCAGGTTGCGATGACATCTATATTTTAATTATTAATATTGCTTTGCAGAAGAGATGAAGAATAAATTCAATACCTAGAAAAAATTCAAGTAAACGTAAGCATATATTTGTTGAAGGTTCTTCTTTTTAGAATAATTACAAATGAGTTTCGGTTCAAAACACCAATATTCGTCTGATAGGCGAATAATAAAGGCACTTTTAGAAGAAAAAACAAAAGAAGCAATTTTCTACGCTTAAGTTGTCTCAAGAATTCTGAATTGAATCATCAAAACACGAACAAAAAAAGCAGTAAGGTGAAAACATGTACCGTAGTTCCTGGCAAAGAGAAGGAATTATTATAGATAGAATATGACGGAAATCATCAAAATGTTGGCGAAAAACAAAATGTGTAAAGTGGGACTCACTACGTTTATAAAACGTTCAACATGGCAGTATGACACCATGATTTCAAATGTATTCGAAATTGTTTTGAGATATAAAAAGACATTTGGAAAACTGTTTATCAAAAATACAAAAACGAATTATTAATATTCATTAGAAACAAACCATAATGTTTGAATATTTAGAAAGATATATTGATGTAACTACGCCTTTCATTTTTAACTGTGCAAAGAGTGTACCGATCTATTAATCATTCAGACATTTCTTGGGACATGTATATTTCTCAAGATTTGTATGTCACTAAATTCTTCTATGTATATTATTGTTTAGAACTGCTTGACTTACGTTCATCTATTTAAAAAATTATCTTGACAATATAATCTGTAGATTAGCACGTATTAAGAAAAGACCGTCGATTGAAAATATGTTCTTCTTCTTCGATAGTCCAAGACTATTTTCAGTTCTATGAGAAACATTTTTTGATGTACATACATGCTAGATACACATTTATTTTTATCAAAAATTCTACGTAGAAACAGCGTTTTTCGATTAACATCTATTAAAATATCTATTGATCAGAATATATCTCTAGATCGTCTGATACTGAAATAAAGCTTTTCGATTGATTTTCTCTATTTGTCTGTCTAGTTTGGGTATTTTTTATAATAGTTAGTATAGATGTTTTACGGTATGATTAATCATTTAGTTTCATTTGACTTAAACAAATAACAAAGACCAAAGTATTATTTCTAAATTGAAAGAAATCATGCATGATACTTTCTTATTATTCGAAATCCATAGATTTACTCGACATCAAAAGAGGAATGTGATGAGACTGAACATACAGTCAATGATCATGATAAAACACGTTCAGTTTTTCTAACAAATTTATCATTAGAAGAAAAAATAACTCTTATTAATTAACGACGCTACGCTTTTGATGTATTTATGAGAAATTATTTTCGACATATCTAAAAAAAGAATCATTAATAATAATATATATTGTGATAACATGTCATTTGAAGTTTCGCGTTTCTAGACATTAAACAATTAATTTGACAGCAATTCATAATGTCGACATGTACAAATTAAACAGAAAAACAAATTCGAATTTCTTTTCCGCAAGCATTGCATCTTAAGAGATCAAATTTATGTTTATTATGATTATTCAACTACAAAATTTGAATCAAGTTCTTGATGTTGCTATTAAAAAAAAAGAAGACAAACAAAGAAATCAAAACTTACTTATCTAGAAGAACATAGATAGATGACTTTAATATATACAACAATCGTTTTTTTTTCTATATATGCGCATGTTATGTGTGATTTTTATTGAAATATTGAAGAATATGACAATTGTAGTTATGCTCGACATAAATGTATATTCAAATTAAAGTGAAAAATGTTTAGAATTAAATAAGAGACATAGAGAGAGAGAGAGATCAAAGAAGGAAATGCTGGTGAAAAATTGTCGTCTATGCTGAAGATAATATATCACTGCTGAGCATTTCAGTATAGGTTCTCCACCAGCATTCTTTCGCATAATCAGTACTTGAACTTTGTGCATATATTGAACCAACCTAATTCGCAATTATGAAAAAAAATCGATGTAAAAAATATGCTGTGCTTGTTATTCATCTTACCTGTTGGATTGGCATGCGGAAACAACTGTCAGCACAATCACACATAGGACCACAATTGTTTGTTGATCTTTTCTTGCGCTAAAGAGCAGTTATATTTACAATAGAATCTAGTACTGATTGTAAACGTACGCTTTCAATCGGATACTCTTCAACACAAGACTGACATGCTGCAAGACAGGCAATTTCGTCAGAACTTGGAGGTGGACTTGGTAATGCTGGTGCTACTGTCGTTGCACCGGAATTCCACATTATGTCTTGTTGTTTTTGTCCATCTACATTATATATAGCATTTGTCTCAGTATCAACTAATTTTCCCACAAGATTACGTAAGACACGGATCTGCTCGTTGTTTCGAGTAAATCGTTTTTGCTGGACTTTGCGAAACTTATAATCATATTTGGCTAAAGCTATGCTTAAACCGATAAGCATAAAAAATACAACATGGGGAAGGCGGACCATTTTCAATTGACTGATTGTATTCTAAAGTAAAAGACAAACACAAAGAGCTATTTAAATCATCTTATATTCACAATTGTAAATAGTACTATTTGTGTAGTTGACTTTTGTGAAGTAAGAAGGAAGTGTACTACATATAATGATCAAATAATGATATGAATGACACGAAAGTGAAATGATATGAACATAATCAAAATGGCTTGTAACAAAAAAAAAACAGGAAATGAAATCTAATTTTCGAATGGCACAAAATGATAAATAAATTTTGATAAATTTTCTCACCCCTCAACGTTTTTACATGTGTGTATAGTATTAAAGACGATACCCTATCTTTTTTATATAATAATAATGACGTCATTCGTTTTAATTACTTGCGCTCATTTATTCTATGTTATTCAAAAATTAATAGTTTCTCTTTTGTTAAATACACAATAATAGTTTTCATTTTGAACATTAAACCTGTTAGACGTTCTTATTTCTAATATATACAAATCATATACATAAATATGAATACAAATGTATTTCAGTGGGGATACTTTACTTGTGATTATTTTTGGAAAAGAACATTTCTTAACTACCATCAATCATCAGAATACGACATTAGCTAATGTTTGCTGTCGAATTCTGTCAAGGGATGTTTCCTTCTTTCTTGCGGATGAATCTCCTATTATTAAAAAGTAGATTGCAGTTGACTAAGATACAAAATAAGCGGAAGCTGTTTTTTTATTGTTCATCCTATCGTTTGGTACGCTAGTTGAAACGAAGAACGAATGAAAAACATCGGAAACACAATAATTATTATTAAGATTTGTTTTTCGTGGTTCAACAAGCTACCATTATAATTGATCACGAGATAAAAAGGATTCTTCAGTTATTCTTTTGTTCATGATGAATAGTAGTATTATCGTAATATATGATCAAGAAAAAAAAAGCTTACGTGAACTTTTCCTTGCTAGATGATAAAATGAAGATGAGAATGAATGTTGAAATGAGCTTCACAGAAAAAAAAGAAAGAACCTTCTCCTACTTTTTCTCTTTTTTCTCTTGCTTAAAGATCTAGAATGATCTATGGCAAAAAGCGAAGAGAGAGAGAGAGAGAGCCAGATGTAGAGAGAATTGTGTGATAGAAGAATAGATGATAAAACAAACCTAGCTAGTGATTTTTTAAGTATATCTTTTTATTAATTAGTTACAGAAACAAAATCACAATACATCGGAATATCACAATATCAATCATATGAACATCGATAAAAATATGTTAGAAACCGTGAAAATTTAGGCGTTTCTTGAAAAATAAGTATTGCAATAAAATATCACATGGAAAATATTTATTTAAGTTGCACGTATGACTCGTATAATACTCTAAAAGTTCTTCTCTACTTTCTACGTCTACATATGTTTTCTGATGAAATCTGTCGAAGATTAGATGCACCTAATCTCTAAAAGAAAATAATTAAATCTGAAAGACAGTTGACGATAAAGGAGAGGCTTATCGGCTTATTGTGTTTTGTACAAGTATTTAAAACATGATTAATTTCATACTGTCCGATATTTTTTCTACGGCGCAGGTCATATTTAATGCGATGGAACTGTAAGAAGAACATTATTCAGTGCGCGATATTAATTGATGATATATTTATGCCATCGATGATAATTTTCTGTCGATTAAATTATTAATTAAAAGAAATTCAACATTTGTTAACGATGGCACAAAATTTTTCAGGGAATATCACGCGTTTTTGACATTATCTCTTGATTAATATTGATTCCCAAATGATTTGAATTGAGTTTATTGATGAATAACATGCATAAACTCGAAAGAAACACATAGAAAGTATTAATTAAACATACTTCATGGTCGACGCGTTCAAATTTTGCAAAAAAGAGAAACCTTGCTTTCAAAAATATACAAATTCAACTGCAAGTATGTAGTACAACACATTTTCCAATAGACAAACATTAACATATAATATTGATTATATTTAAAATTCAATATCACAGAATTTCGCTCGTGACAAAAAAATAAATACACTATAGCTGATTTTCTATTTCATTTCATGTTTCTGTAAATAGTATAAATACCTCTCGTTTTCCAATAGTATTTTGAAAAATTAACGCTACATTTGGTGCTTTTCATCGTGAAAAAAGAAATTTTCTCACACTACGTAGATAATGTAACTGAACTAAATAGTCAATATTCCGTTTTACGTGCAGTGATAGCACGTAAAGAAACAAGAACGATATTGTACGTAGATATGTAAATAGAATTATTTGAGAAACAAAATGAGAAGTAAATTACACATCAAAATAATTTTTAAAATCTTGAGAATATTTTTGCAGAGAAAATTTGTTGAATTCATTATTTTTCTTTCGAATTCCAAAATAGTTCATGTGTAAGAAAAACACAGTAATAAAATATAGAACTACAAAAATGTTTAAGAAGCAAAGACAAACCATCGATTCAAAGAAAAAAATTGAAAAAAAATGGATAAAAAATACAATACATATAGCTTGTAATGAAATGAAAAGCATTTGCTTTAGCAGACTCTATAAATGTAAGTATATAAATGTATATAAAACAATTATTAAAGACCTTCGATATCTTGTCATGAAAAAAATATTATTAAAACGATTTATTACAAAAAAGCGATGAAAATAACAGAAATTTCTCTGCTTGTTTACTTCATTTTCGTTGTGATAGTTTTCTTACTCGGGAAAAGCACAGCATACAATTCTGACTCGCCCAGAGCGGCCTGTGAATGATCCTAATGCGTTTTGATTAACAGGTGGAAGAACACCCGGCTGAGAAAAACTACCGACTTGTGGTAAATTACCCAATAAGTTGAAATTAGCTCCTGGATAGTTACCAAATGATTGATGAGGAAAAGAATTGAATGACAGGTGTTGCGGATAGATACTGGGAACCTGTGGTTGTATTTGTGGGCATGCAATCGATCCTGGTTGACTGAACCCAACATACGGCAAAATATTGAAACCACCGTACGCTGCAAGACCGGGTTGAGAGGTCGGTTGTTGATTGAAGCCGTTGTAGAGCCCTTGGCCAAATCCACCATATTGTCCACATCCACTATACAGCGATTGACCATACCCACTATATGGTGATTGAGCATACCCGCCACATGGCAATTGACCATACGCACCGCACGGTAATTGACCATATCCACTGTATGGTGATTGAGCATACCCACCGCACGGCAATTGACCATATCCACTGTATGGTGATTGACCATACCCATTAAATGGTGATTGACCATATCCATTGTATGGTGATTGACCATACCCACTAAGTGGCGATTGACCGTATCCGCTGTATGGTGTTTGGCCATACCCATTGTATGGCAGTTGAGCATACCCACTATATGGTGATTGAGCATATCCATTGTATGGTGATTGACCATACGCACCGCACGGCAATTGACCATATCCACTGTATGGTGATTGAGCATACGCACCGCATGGCAATTGACTATACCCACTGTATGGTGATTGAGCATAC
>OENT01000156.1:116833-181666 GCA_900239685.1 Rotaria macrura
TCCACCAAATGAAGGTGCTCCACCACCAAATGAAGCTCCTCCACCAAATGATGGTGCTCCGCCACCAAATGAAGCTCCTCCACCAAATGATGGTGCTCCGCCACCAAATGAAGCTCCTCCACCAAATGATGGTGCTCCACCACCAAATGAAGCTCCTCCACCAAATGAAGGTGCTCCACCACCAAATGAAGCTCCTCCACCAAATGATGGTGCTCCACCACCACATAAAGCTCCTCCACCAAATGACGCTCCTCCACCAAATGAAGCTCCTCCACCATAATTTGAGAGACCTACATTGAAAGAGCAAAATCATCTCTTAATTCAGCATGATGGTATAACTTCGATTGAAAACTTACCGCCAGCACCACCAAAGGACATCGGGGCTCCCATTCCTCCGCCGCAATGCATTGGCATCTGCATTTGCATCTGCATTGGCATCTGCATTGGCATTTGCATTGGCATCTGCATTGGCATTTGCATTGGCATCGGCATTCCTCCTCCACAAGGCATTGGCATTGGCATAGGCATTGGCATAGGCATTCCTCCACAAGGCATTGGCATGCTAAACGTTTAAATCAAGAGACAAAGAGCTTATTTAAAATCCTGTTATGAAACACTACGTGAAAGACCTTACCCTCCACCACATCCACCAGTAGCTTGAGGGATAAAGATGGCACGAATTTTAGGAGGCAAGCCGTGACCAAGTGCTCCTATGCCACCTCCTATTGGACGACGAGTAGTTTGATAGATGGTGGTAGTATATTGTGGTGGATATGCACCAAAAGCTAAACGAAAACCGAGTATGTATGTGTATATCTGTAAACTTTAAAAACAACAATCAAATCTTACTTTGAAAGCCAGGATCATAGTAACCTCCATAATAATCCATTCCTCCTGGATATCCTCCTCCGTATCCTCCTCCGTATCCTCCTCCGTATCCTCCTGTACCATAGTAATCTGGACCATACCCTGAGAGACCACCATTTGCTGCCTGCTTACGTGATTTTCCAATTCCCATTTCTTATTGTTTGTCTTTGTGCAACTAACCTAGTGCCTAAAACGAGTACCGTAAAATTTGCCTGCTAAAAGAAAAAAATCAGCTCCGATATTCAGCTAATATGGATAGGGATACGACTCATGATTTGTATCTTATATATATAACTCACTTTTATACAATTGATGACGGCGACTGTCGCTCTCAAGTAATCGATCTGATACAAATGTGTCTGATTATATAGGGAAGCCGTTTCACCTTTGCATTTCAGACAATATAGGAAAAAAAGGAGAAAAAAGAGAAAAAGAAAGAAGAGAGAAAAGGGAGCCTTTTTTGCTAAAAAATGGGCCGCCAACTTTTCCCTTGTTCTGAGGACTACGATCACATAATACAATTGGTTTATTATATTTGTCTTCTAGTCGCTCGTGCATCAATCAATGACGCGTAAAACGAAGGCTTCAACCACAGTTGTGGTATACACAAAAAAAAGAAACATGTTTTTTTCATTAATCAGGGCCGTCGTGTTGTTGTCAGTGTAAAAGAGAGGGATAATAATGAATCCCTCTGTTTACGATACCTCTATTCATGGTCGAATAATATCCAGCCATTCATTTGAGCGTAACCTTCATTTTTTGAAAAATCCATGATTTGAATAAAACCACACGTGTACATTTGGAAACGAAAACAGACACAGAAACTATATATGAACTATTCGATAGAGAAAAGTAACACTTCATTATTCATTGAATGAACATTAGCCTACGATTAGTAATCTGTGAGCAACTATCATTAATAATGATTGCGATGATAATAAATCTAAAAGCTTGTGTAGGTTTACGGTCAGGAACACGAAAAGGGAAAGAGAGCAATTTCAAGTTTGATGTTTTTCTATCGGAACACCGCAGTTTTCCGTGTCTTTTATTGATAACTATTCATTAAAGTTACCAAGAGAACAGAATAAAATCGCATTTTTGCAATGTATCAATCATACAGATCGATGTATAAGCGTAGAAATTTACTCATTTGTTTTCATTTTACTAAAAACTCGAAAGGTGTATCATAAGATAGACTTCATGTCACAGATCGTATCAACGTATGCAAGCAGGATGCATTCATGATCGAATAAATAAATAAATATATATATATATATTAAGAACATGTTAAATATTATTAATGAACTCTCCAAAACATTCTATTTCTTTAATAGGACCTAAATTGCATAAAAGCATAGTGTAATCAATTAGCTTTTCTAAGGTTTACAGTTTCACACGTACAAAAATTTATTTAAACATTAAGATTGAAGTAAGTTTTATAATTATACATGATGATTGATCCCGATGAAATTTTTTCAAAAACCAACGTAGCGTTCTTCTTTCAGATAGAATGATAATAACTTGATCCTATCTTTCCTAAAGTCTTTCATAACTTTTGACTCAAATCATGCTCATTGACAATAGGCATGATACACAAAAAAAACTCATGATTGAGTCTTGTTTCATTCACATAATTTGGAGACTCGTCGTTTCTCTTCATTCTTTTTATACTTCGATTATGTCATGTTTTTCTGCAGTCTGAACAGCACATTTCTGCATTTGTCCCATCGATTATTATTTTTCTTTAGTTTTTGTTGGCTGTTCATTTTCAGTATATCATACGCCAACTCTATTGTACTAACATGCTCGTTATCTAAACATCGAATCATATTTATTGGATAGAGCGCAGATCAGAAAGTCCAGTGAGCATAGATATTATTACTCCACGCATGATCGCTTCACACCACAACAAGCAGGCCGCGTAACCGCTTATTGTCGCCGTTTACTTTACCTTGATTTTGTATTACTTGCCAATCCTTTTTTTCTTTACAGTATTACTTTTTTTTTGGTCTCTATATTTCTCTCTCTATGGTTGTATATTATACTTTATATTCGACAGTGCATCCTACTAATCGATCACTCATCTAACTTTTTACCACATGTCAATCGTTGAATAGGAATCCACGTCTCATCCATTCATTCTTTTCTTTCATCTTTTTTTCGTTGAAGAGGCATATATATTATATTCTTTACTAAAGCGTTGCTCATTTGTCTTTCGTTATCTATATTTATTTTTCGTCTCTTTTTTTTGTTCTCCAGCCATCGAATAAATAGTACATAGATCAACGATCATTTTTAGAATAGAAAAGCTTCATAAGCATTTGCCTCGATTGCAAGCAAGTATAGTACCGATAAAGTGACATATTTAGAAGTTAAGTTCTTTTGACAATGGGTAATCGAGGTGCTAAAAATGCAGCTAATTTAAATCCGTGAGTATTACTTCCCTATTGTACTTGCTTGATTCTTATTTAAGTTTGAACAGATATGGAGGCAATACCGGATACGGTGGATACGGCGGTAATACTGGATACGGTGGATATGGAGGCAATACTGGATACGGTGGATATGGAGGCAATACTGGATACGGTGGATATGGAGGCAATACTGGATACGGTGGATATGGAGGCAATACTGGATACGGTGGATACAATTCCTTTGGAGGTAACGGTAGTAAAAGAAAGTTTTGGTTCATTCTGAAATTTGTTTTTTATTAGGCCCTCTTGAATATTATGGAACAACCACGCCTGGTTACATGGCTCAACCTTGGCAAGAAACACAATGGGAGAGCTATTATGTTCCATCAGTGCAAGCTGGACGTCAAAAGCGACCTGTCATTTATATTGCTGCTCCTTTACCGATGCCCCCACCGAACCCATGCGCCGGCCTAGGAGGAACTGGTGGTTTCGGCTCCAATCTCGGCGGCCAGGTATTACCAATGATGACTATTAGTTATGCCGGTGGCCTAACAAATCAAGGTGGATTAGGTGGTCTAGGTGGGTTAGGTGGTCTAGGTGGATTAGGTGGTCAAGGTGGATTAGGTGGTCTAGGTGGCCGACGACACCGAGGTGGCCTAGGCGGTGGTTTACCACTTTATTAAACAAACATTAACTTTTCTTCTTTTATTTGAGAGTGTTCAATCTCTCGACTTCTTATAGATTGAAAAAAGAATACCGATTTCTTTCAGCACTGTGTTGCGCAGATTTCATTTTGACGTTTCTTGTTGATCTATATGTGTGTGTGTGTGCATGAACATCAACAATTATTGGTATCTGTCTAATATCTCTATTTCTTTCGTTTTTCTTCTTTCTATTACACATATTTATTGTCATTTTCGTTCTTTTTCTTTGTCATTTATTCAATGAAAGACGACATTGAAGTTGTACATGTAATTGAGAGAAACGAACCAAAGGAATAGTTAAAGAGTTTTGACAAGTATAGAATTGTTCCCTGATGCTCAATTTATATATTTTTTCTTCTTCATTTTCTCTCTTTTTCTGAAAATTATAAGAACAAAAGAAATAATACTTAGGCTATCCGTATTCAAGGATATGAATAAGATTTTGCTTACCATTGTTTTGTTGAATAGTTTCTGAATGCAAATTGTATTCATTACTTGAAAGATTTGCATTAAAAAAGGATGTTTAAGTTTTAAAGAGATCCAAAATTTTCAATAACAAAACAAATTGTATATAAAGTAGCAAAATATTGAGCTCGACTTCATACTCAATTCAACAATATTCTCGGTGAATAATGTGTGAAATCATTTAAATATCTATTGATCAATAAAAACAGGATAACCTTCTAAAATTTCCAATAGAAATAATATGTGAACCCTTTGATTCAATCGAATTGATTAATAATATGTAATCGAGTATGTTTTATCTGATCTTTGAATCTTTCTTGATTAAAGAGCTATGTCATCGTGTATGAAATATCTTAACGATATCATTTAAATATTTTCATTTTTACAGTAACTTTTTATAGGAATATAGTAAGCGTGACATAATTAAACAAGTAATGTGTTTGTGATTTATTATATTCTTCAATGACTGATTTTTATATTTATATCAATATTAAAAATCAATCCATGATGATTCTATTCGATAGTTGTTCGTTTTTAAATCGTTCTGTGCATTCAGAAATCTTTTTGTCCTTCATTTTAAAAAAAACATAATCATCATTTTTTATAATTGATTTTCAAACTTATGCAAGAGTATAATCGATCGTATACCATCATACAATAATTCTTTTACCTTCCTTCAATTCGATTCTTGTAATTTCATGTTAGCTACATTATGGATAAATAATCTTTGGTTATTAGAGATTTACATGACGGTATTCACATTTTCTTAGGATCAAATAGTTGTAAAATGTTTTTATCCTGCCTTCTGAAATATTTTCACGATAACGCACTATTTTAAATTAAGATTAAGTCATTAGAAAACTCAGGAAAATCCTTCAAATTATAATTCATAATTCATTAAAATGATTTTTTTATTGTACTAACTGTACTTTCTATTTCATATTTATCTCAAATTACTTCGATCCCTGAACTTATTATAATCATAGTATATTTGTTTGATTTGCTACAAGGTCAAATAAAACGCTGTAGATAGACGCGTTATTATATCAGTAGACGAAAGAGAAAAAATTATTCAACTGTGACTAAATGTTAATTCGAAGATTCTTTTTCTTCATCTTTGATACGATCATAAGTATCGATTATTAATGAAAACAGACCATTTGTTACAACATACAAACGTAAACATAGAGATTTTTTATTCATTTAAATAAAACAACAACAAAAAATGTTCATTATAATTTTAAAATACGAGAAATTGTCCAATTCACGAAAATCATGATATAGATAATAAGAAAAATAAAACGAAATTGACTAGATTTTAAGTATTCATAAACAATAAACAACAATGAATGATTAATACATAAATAATGAAAATGAACAATATTTGACTGTAAAATGACTTTTGTAATATGATTAAATGTATATTACAATATAAAATCTAATTAAAAAGCGATCATTACTGACAATACAACATTTTCTGACACACAATATGACAAAAAACAATATTAATAGTAATAATAATAATGACAAAGAAGAGAGATTATTTTCATTTAAGAACTGATCAACGAGGATGAACTACCGGAGAGAAGTCGTTGAGTATCGTTTATAAATCGCTGTGAACTGTGCCAGAAGCCATAAGAGCCATAGATGAGAAAGCCTAATATCAATCGATTTCGCTAGATTATTTTCTCTCGAACGAAATAATTGACGACTTACCAATAATCATCCAAACACCGAACCGAATCCATGTTGCCGGTGAAAGTTTGAGAATTAAATATGTGTTGATTAACACACTCAATACGGGTATGTAAGGTACCAAAGGAGTCTATTTGAAAAAAGATCAAGAATAAATTTATCAGTACAGTTCTCTGTTTTAGTTGTTATATTTAATAATACGACAAAAGCTTTAACAATAGTGAAAGAAAACAAACCTCGTGAAATGTTAACTAGAAAAAATTGCTTTGTATTTACGCTTTCTCTTTACAAGTCTAAAAACGTTAGCAAACTAACCTCGAAGTAAGATGACTTTTCGCTTTTCGGTTGTCGAGCAATAGCAGCAACCAAAATAATTTCCATAATCATAAAAATACCAAATATTATTACAGTGCCTGATTCTTTAGCCGCAAGTCGATGTGATGCAAAGATTTGTATTGCACATAGAATAAAACCATTAAGAACTAATGTGTTATAAAAATGCAGTTCAAGCTCAAGAATTTCTCTTCGATCTTACCTAATAAAGCAATCAAATACTTTGTTATTCTTGCTGATGATACAGTTGGGTGTGTTTGTGATGGTCGAAATAATTCCTTATATATCGGTCCAGCGACAGGTGCAATCGACCGTAAAAGTGGATCGTCAACCGGTTGATAACTGCAATTGTTAAAAACAAAATTATTCTGGATTTATGATTAAAAAGCAAAGTAGTGTCTCGATACATAATTGGCAAATATTTTTATTTACCGTAAAAATAAAACAGAAATTGATACGAGTGAATAGGCAAGTAGTGTGCCTATTGACATCATTTCAACTAATTTTCTTAAATCAAATATTAATGCCATCAGAGCTGTTGAGAAAAAAGAAACAAAAGTCAATTGATGTTAATAGAAAAGAATCGTCTGTCTTTGTTTTGTTTTGCTTTTACCAGCAGCGATTCCACCAAGAATAGTTGCAACAATAGGTGTCTGTAAACGTGGATGTATCCATGATATAAAACGAAATATTAATCCATCGGCAGCTATTGCATATAAAACACGAGGTAAAGGCAAAAGTGAACCGAGTAATGATGCAAATATGCCTTGACAGATACAAAACAGATCAACAAGATATCAATAATAAGAAGTGACTGCTCAAATTAAACGAACCAGTTAATGCACCAGCCCCAATTATATATTTAAATGCTGGTAGGTTAGCATAGCGGAAAGCTTCGGGAAAGACAGCATCAGGATTTAAAAGATAATAGGGAACCTAAAATGAAGATTAAAATATCCGTGTTTGATGTTTTTCTTTCTTTTAGCTCAAAATCATTTGTTAATCAGCTCTAGGTATTTTATTCTTGTATTGCCTGAAGAAGTAGTTTTTTACGTAAGATTAGGCTTCCATCCTTAACTTGTCTCAGAAGATGATAAAATTAAATTTGAGTGGCGACAAAAGTGAAGCTACATCTATTTTTATTTGCCTCGCTAAATCGATTTTCATCATAGAAATAATAACGATCGTCCACATCATGCCGACACCTCCCTATATTCTACTCCACCTTTCCATTCTGTGGTTTTTTTCTTACATCGAATGCAGGATCAACCTCCATTTTCGGCTGGCTAAGATTTTCGCTTCGATTGATGGATGGAGCGTGAATTTTTCTTCTTTCTCGTTGAAATATTTCATAAAAAATTTATTCGCCTTTTCAATATTACCATAGTTCAAGAAAAGGGAAGTTACTTTTCATTACCATGCCTCCTGTACTTCGCTTCTTCTGAGCTAGAAGTATGATTTTTCTCGAAGAAGTATAAACTGAGTACTTGCACTTGATCGAAATTGTCATTTAAAAATAAATAGCCATTAAAAGAAGAGTAGTATCGATTGTTGTAGAATAGGAAGACAGAGTCACATTGAATCTCCTCGTGTCTCATGTGTCAATCAACACTAGGATATTTCGTTTCTATTGAAGAGCGATTTTCCCTATGTTTTCCTTCTCTCAATTCGATGAGAAGCATACCTAATGATTTTTAGTTAATTCTAGAAAGATATTGTTACTCCGACATGAGCACTTCATTTCATCGAAGATCGTATTAGCACGGATAGGATTCTTTCGTTACTGAAATATGTGTCCAATGTTTCTGTCACAATAGACTTAGTGTTCACTCTTCCGAAAGAGAAAATTCGAATGCGATACTGGTTCTAAATCTGATCTACTACATAGAATTGCTTAATTCAAGAATATCTTTGAAAACGTTAATTTGAAAATATTTCTCAAGGAAGGACTGGCATAAAATTCTATCTTTTCCTGTTATTTTAATTTATCTATTGTCAACATGTGTAATATTATATAGTGGTTGGGAAAATATTTCCGCTTAAAATCCTACAATAAGTTTTCATGTGTCAAATTTTTTATTGTGCTAATTAGAAAATCATCCACGAAAATTCCCTGAAGATTCTTAGTACAGCATGTCATTTTCTGGTAAAAATAGTACGATATAGTTTTGAATAATCTTATTAGCTATATATATAAATATTCGACTTACCATCAATGTTATTACAATCGATACAGCGCAATAAATTATTGAACATACGACCAATGTCAAACAAATTGACGTAGGAATGGCGCGTTGTGGATTTTTACTTTCTTCACCTAAAATGACAGCAAAATATGGCCCTGAATAAATTCTATGAAATTTTTCAAAATTGATTTTAACCTGTTGTAGCAACAAGATCAAAACCGACAAAAGCATAGAAACATGTCGCTGCACCAGCTAATGTTCCTTCGATACCAAATGGAAAGAAACCACCTTTGCCAACAATATACGTCGTATTGGTTAAATTCTGTATCTGATTAATTAAAAGACAATGTTAAGCATAAACTATATAGAGAAAAACATGAAATATATTTACTTCATCGACTGAAATTTTCCAATTATGTCCATGAACTTTTGTTAAGCCAACTATGACTACAAGGGCAATAACAGTAAGATTGATAAATGTAAATACATTATTCAATACAGCTGATTCTTTTATGCCAACAATTAAAAGCACTAGAAAAAAAATTTTTGCAGAGTTGTTTGTTGACGTAAAATTTCACTTACTAGTTATTACGAGGCATAGTGTCATGGCAAAGAAATCAGCATAGGGTGCAAACGTTTCGGAATGCAAAGGAAAATGTATTGTAAAATAATCTTTCATAACGAAATTAATCAGTGAATCAAAATAAGCACTTAATGCTCGCGCTGTACTAGCCGCACCTAATGATTAAAAACAAAAAGAGAAAAAATCAAGATCTTCTTCCTCTCTTGTGTTCAATTATATATATATATACATGTATCTCGAAAATTGAATTATAAATTCGAATATTTCAGATATAAAGACTTTTTTGCAGAGAATAAAAAGAAGAGAGCAACACCATCGTTCTCAGCGAAATGAATAATCTATCAATATCAACGATTTATTAGAAATGTTATATTTATAGAAAAATAATAGTATGGAAATGTTTCTTCAAGTACGAATCATCACAGATTGTTATCGGCTTGAAATCAATTATCTTCTACTTTGAAATATAGATAATCAACGTCACACATCAAAGTATATCTTTCGTTAATTCATCTTAAGCAAAATTAGTATTTCTTCATTAAGTGTTCGAATAGTAAGATTATATTCAATGTTTCACCACAAAATATAAATAGTCAGTTCAAAGATGATGTGATAATAGTTTCTAAAACAATTTCCTAAGTGATTGAAGATTTTTTTTCTAAGACTTATGAATGAATACAAATATAATTAGAACAATATGTCAATACGAGTATGAGGATTTGTTTTTTAACAGTACAAAATAAATTTTTTTTTCATTGTTGATGAAAGTAAAACTTTAATTACCACCCAATTATCTTTTATTTTTGAACAAATAAATCAATCTCAAGAATGAAGATGGAAACAATCATGGTAATAAAGAAGAGTTTACAAATGAAATCAATCTACAGTTATCCTTTGATTTGATTGGTGAAATCTGCAAATCATGAAAATAACAATCTCTGGCTGAATTCAATATCTAATTTAATAACTAAGTAGATCTCGGTTCACTTAAAACGAAACTGTCGAAAAAAATTACTGAGATCGATCATGAATTTTTCTGTCTTCATCATATTACAAACCTTTATCCTTTAAATTTGATTCACTTACATGCCAATTGAAATTTTATGAACAGTCGAATTTTTCTTTCGTTTTGTCTGTTAAAGAATAAAATCATTTGCTCATCAAGAAATTTAAACTAATCGTACAAAATCTAATAACTACAACATATTAATCCCGATGTTATAATCATTTTATTTCTAAACAGCACTTAGTAATCACATAGTAGCATAACAGCCAGTATTTTATCGTTTATTGACGATGAATTAACTTAATTAGAAAAACTATCGATGTCTTAACGATATAGTTCGATTCTTCAGAGACGACAACTAATAATGACAAGAACATTTCTAGATTTAACAAATATTTCAAATTTTCTTCTCCGATTCGTTTTTTATATATTTATGTAAAAACATCTTCGACGACGAACATACCTATAACATATTCAAGAATCATATTCCAACCTAAAAATTGAATAAAAACGATGCATAGAATGGGGAATCTTTCATCGAGGAACATTCATACCTATGATAAAGGCCATTATCTCGCCAACACTAACATATGTATATGTATAAGCACTGCCAGCACGTGGTGCACGTGTACCGAATTCAGCATAACAAACGCCTGCAAAACAAGCATGTGAAGCATCATCTATACAAAATTATGAATCGGTTATTGTCTACCAGCAAGAATCGATGCTATAGCTGCAATCAAAAAACTAAGAACTACAGATGGTCCTGCTGTTTCATGAGCCACTTGACCTGTGAGAATATATGTTCCTGTTCCCAATGTTGATCCGATACCTACAACAACGCCAATATTCTCGTATGTGAACGAATTACAAAGAAACACAATTAGAATTTTTTTTCTTACCCAAAATCGTAAGATCGAATACAGTTAAACATCGTCTTAATTGAGACGTATGTATTGAGTCAGTATCATAAGTTTTCTTTCGTGTTATGTTATTATAAAATCTTTGAAGGAAACTTGCCATTATTTCCTGTAATCTCCTCTCGCTGTTATTCAATAACAAATATCTACAATAATAATGACTAAGAATTCTTTTTTTTGTGCAACTGCTAGTTGAGCATACTCCTATTCTCAACGATTGGCGACGGCTTAATTGAGTTTGATGAAGTACTGCAAACAGAACCGAAAAACTCAATCTAAGAATAATAATTCTTACTTATTGATGTTATTCGTACATCTGAATCAAATGGAAAACAACATGAAAAGATGTCGTTATAGATAAGTCAATATGACTCAACTTGGGAAAATCTTCGATTCCATTAGGGAATCAGAAAAAAAAGTAAAGATAAAGACTCAATTAACTTCATTAATTTCATTTGAGAGAATTTATTTGAATTTTTTATAAAAATATATTATAAACATATTTCTAAATCAATATAATAGTGTCGCAATGTGTTAGCAATCGAATCTTTTTTTTTGAGTTAAAAACACTTCTTTAACTTTACAAGCAAACTATAAACACAAGGATACTGCATATATTTCACAAGACAGAAATATTTCACATAGCTGATACTTGAAAATAGACTAACCTGAGTGTGTTTTTTTCATTGAATTCAGAATATTTTACTCAAATATTTTTGTTAAACGATAGCATATAGAATTCTGCTCAATGAATTTCTTATGAGTTCGAAAAACTTGGCTGCTAATCGAAAAATCATGTCAAATACTAACTTCACGCAACAGTAAAAATGGTTAAGTCATTGAATAATTAACAATTATTAAACGAGTCATCTAATTCGTTCGTCGTGCTACTTCTATTGATAGTGACAATGTCATATGAATATTAAGAACTTTATTCTATTGATGTTAAACAACCGCCTTATCATATCAGAACATATAAATTATATCAATATCTGAATAGATAGATATCATAGCTTTGCTCCAAATAGTAAAAGTGTGGTAAGAGAAAGCCTATATTGTTATTGTTGTTCAACAGTTATTTGATTACAAGTTTTACAAGAATTTCTTCACCATAATATTAGAAACATGCTTGAACCAAACAGATATTGAATATTATTGAAAAATCATAAAATTTAAACATATTTCATCTGGGATGCCCTCGATACATTGTTATCTGTTACTCAAAATAAATTAGTTTATTTAGTAGTCACAGCTTTCTACCCACTTTAAACATGTAACAAATAATATGACTTCTACTTCTCATAAATTAAGTCTAGTTGATTGAAACGTCAAAGTATTTTTATTTTACGATTAATTCTAATTGAAGCTTTGTTATTGATTCACAGAATCCATCCGTTGTCATATTCTTAAACCCGAAGATGATTCATGAAACTTATCCAAGTTTAGATGAGAACTTCGACATGACTGTTTCTTTTTCAAGATAGCTTTTAATATGAATCTGATAGTCGCATCTAAATCTTATACGAATACATTCTAGACATTTCTCTGACAATGATCTTATAATAAAACAACTTATGATTTGCTATCTATTTTTCAGTATGATCTATTGGTTCGGATATCAAACTCTCAGATTCGAATACCATCCAATAGAAAATGTTGGAATAGCAATGAAAAATTCAATGTATTCCAGTGTTCAAGTACCTTGGAAAAACTCTAGCATTCGAAAAAATACTATTTATCTAATTGTAACGCAATGAATCCTTTTCGCAGATATATAACTAATGAATTTTTCAATAATCTCGAGAGAGAGAAAAAATATCTTATGATCTTTCTGTACTTCCCATTTGTCAACACATGTGCAGTGCAGTAGTTTTTATCATAGGAATGTATAAAATCGAAAATAAAACGATTTTGATAGTTGTTTGAGATCGAATGAATAATTGTTACTCTTCAATTTATTATTCCATATTTATTTAATTGAAATCTAAAAAAATATATCGTCATTAGAACAATTCAGTCTTCTTTTCGATTTATATTCATCTCCGCTTTCATATGCTGATTGATTACATGATAAATGCTAAGCTCTTTTAGAAAGATTAATCTCTGTGATTCGATCAGAAGACAACGCTAAATTTTGTAGATAGAGTCAATCGATAAAATATCTTTGTCTTTTCAACTAGAGTTAAAATCAAGATATGACATGTAAAAATTGTACAAAATGGAAAAGATTCTCTTGATATACAAGAACTCTTCAGTAAGAAAGTTAGCTATGATTAATTGACAATGGACTTTAACAACTAATGATTCCTATTCATTAGGAAAGACTTCGTTTTTTTTGTTTCTATCTGTCAATTTAATCATTTGATTCTTTACAGTGTTTGTATGTCTGTCTGCATACATTGATAAAAAAAAACAATCAGACATCTGTTCCGAATCATTAATGTGTATTACTGTAATTTTGAGATCTTCCTGTATTTATAATTAAAAAAATACAAATACATATCATCGTATGGGTTAACCATGAATGAAAAAGAAAAAGAAAAGAAGACATATAGCAAATTCAACAAGTATAAATGTATATATTTTTTCCATTTATAATAATCGATAGTCTCTGAATTGAACATCTCAAGAGTGTTTATGATTGATATCAATCAGATAAAATCTCTTGAAAATTGAATAGTACACAACCGAAATTTTAACTAGAAATAATTTATTTTCGTTATCATCGAATATACGAGACATGTTATCTGAATAAAGTATTTCATTTGACTTGACGAACTGGCAGACTCTGTTATTCTTTTCTCTCTCTCTCTCTCTCTTTTTACATTCACCTAATAATATAAACATACATTGAAAGAGGAGGAGTCAAGACCATTCATCATTGTGTTCTATGAATGTGTATATGCAATGATAGTGATACATCGTACAATGTCTCTCCAAAGCATAACTCAACTGATACAAATATATATATTCATATATACATATGAATGATAGGTAGGAAGAGAAAAAACACGACATGAAAGAAAAGAAATGACGATCTTGATCGTTCCGCATCGGGTTAACGAGCCACTTCGGAAAAATCAATCGCGCGCTCGACTCATCTCTTCTCAATCGAATACCGGCAACATTACCGTGTTGTTCTTTATATATATATATATATATATATATATATATATATCGTCCTGCTTATCGTCATTGATTCATTGCAGAGACAGAATTAATGTTCGAATTGATGCAGATGCGCCTATAGTATAGGCGACTAAAAGTCATTAGACGGCATAGATCATCCATCACTTTTTTTTTCTTCATTACCCCATCATCTCGCAGTAGAGCATAAAGATAGATAGATAAATAGATAGACTCAACATTCTAGTCAATTTAATGTTAAAGATGTATTCTCTCTCCTAAATATATGAATACATATTACTTATAAAGAAGAAGAATATGTCATTCGATTGATGGCTAATATTTCGTTTAGTTATTATGAGAAAACGTAGTTAAATAATTCAGTTTAAATAGGGGCGTGGCGCGTCCAAGATTGAGATGATATGTAACAAATAAATTGATAATTGTTTCTCATAATTATTTCTATCATCACCAAGAAAACTAGAGAACATATTTCATCAGATTACTTAAAATTTAAAACGCTCATGAAAAAAGAAAACAAAAACATGATTTTAACAAAAGTTCAAATTTAAATGATCTGTATCGCTCGTCATTGTAAATGATGCGCGCAAATCAATAACTGAAGATATATAAATATACATCTATATTAGATTCGTTAAATTCATCATAGAGAGAAAGATGAAAAAATGGTCCAAGCAGCAGCAACAACAACATCATCAAACGGATGTTGCATTTGTCCGTATCCGGTCGGTTGTAGAACAAGTGATGATGAATGAATTCACACATGCAAATTTGTCCACCACAACTACTATAGTATTTGCATTGATTAAATGTAGCATCACACAGTAGTAGTTGCAATAGACAAGATGGGACACAAAGAGAAGATCAATACGTTGTCGTTCTCGCATTCGTTGTGCTCCACCCCCTTTTCCTTCCTTGCACACATACATACATACACACATATATATATATATATACTTTTTATTTCGTTACACCATTTTTTTCTCTATCGTACCCCCTGATGAGTTGTCGCCTGAAAGAGATAGAGTAATCAAATCTACACGCTGTCGATTCTATAGGAAAAAGAAAGATTTGATCTAATGAAGTGTTTCATATTGTAATTTTGTTCTCTTGTTCAATTAAATATACAATTGCGATCAAAGAGACAAATACTTCGAGTTTATTGTAGAGATATATATGTATGCAAGCCGAAAAAAAAATTAAATGATGAATATCGTATTTTATTATTGATGTTACAATTAATCTTATTTACAAGTGAACTCAACAAAGAATGTTATTTCTAAAATATTTTCATGCATATATATTAGATCGAATAAATTTCATTTTGAATAACATTATTTCTCATTAAAGAGACTTCATTTGAATGAAATAATAATATATCAATGAGTAAAGAGTAACTTAGTAAAGTGAAAAATGATTAACATTTTCTCTCTCTTGTTCCCAAGTGAATTCAATGTGCCGACACACACACATATAGAAAGCGAGTAAGAGACAAAAAAACTATTGGTGTCATTTTTATTGATGATGATGATGAGATAAGAGAGAAAAAGAGAAACATTTATGTATATACGAATACATACAAACGCACAAAGTCATACGTATGTGTACATTACTATACAGGAAAAGTATGATTCTTGATCAACACTATCGACTAGAATTCAGGTATGAATCAAATTAAAAATAAACAGAATAATATTTCATGGAAATTTTCCTTTTTACACAATCTCATTTGCCTATTATCAATAGGCTTTTTCTATCTTGTTCTTTTTTCTTAGTCTGATTTTTGACATTCGTCCATATAAACCAGACTCAAAGGCATTTTTCGTACGAAAGTCACGTCGCAGCGATAACGCGCAGACAAGATGATAAAGAGGCCTCTAATTGTCCGATGATGCTCTCTCCTTCCCTCTCTCTCTCTCTTGCTCTCTCTTGCTCTCTCTTTGGTTAGTTGCACATCTATATAGAACAATATCCGATACTAGTACCACCCACCGAGCAAATCAGATTTATTCTTTTTAATTCTCTCTTCCACACACGATTAATAACAGCCTGTTCTCTTTTGCTCAAATCTTGACTGTTTATATGCTTTTCCTTTTTAGTCACATCTCTCATTTTTTTTTCTTCTATAACACGGAACGCATAGCTGCTGTAGTAAAAAAAAACCGAGCGAGAAAAAAAGAACAGATAACTATTGAGAAGAGAAAGTAAATGATTCTTTTCTCTTTCTCTCTCTCACTATCTGACTGCCTTTTTTCTTTTATCCTTTGAGTTTCTTGTTTTTTTTAAACAAACAAACGTTTACTAAAGAAAAACGATGGCGTCTTGGTGGAATCCACAACAACAACAGCAAACGATAGGTGAACCATTTGATTATCATCATCCTCCGCCTCCGTCTTCTTCACAACCGATGGTACCATCGCAGTTTTTTTATGATTCACACATGATAATGGTTGAAGGTGGCAATAGTGAAGAGTATCTAATGCATACGACGAACAATGGAAATATAAATGATTCAAGTTCTGCCGAATATCACCATCGTCGAAATTGGTTCAACGGGTAAATAAAAATACCAGAAAGATAAAAACGAAAAGTATATTTTCGAAATATGTTTAAAGATTTAATCTACGAAAAGTAGATGGTGTATATCACTGGTCTTCATTGTCTTTCTAAAATTTGTCTATTTAATGCTTTTTCGATGCGTGCACATCATTGAATTCCGGTCCTTTCTAGATACAATAAAACTATTTGAAGATAGTCTCTGTCGAATTCAGCACTGAGTCAAACCTATGCATCGTATTTTTAATCTAAGATAATGTTGAGAATGAAGAAAAGAAAAAGGAGAAAATTCTGAATTTAAGGCAAAATTATTCTCAGGAATTTGATTGGATGTTTTTATTCTACATTGACCATTCATATTCATTTGTGTTTCTTATAGGAGTAATAATGATGATCGTAAAGCCAAATCTCGTGTAGCAGCAAAACACCGTCGTAGTGCAGAAAATAAAGAATTTACTGATTTATCAAAATTATTACCATTACAACAACAAATTGCTGCGCAACTTGATAAAGCTTCAATTATTCGTTTAACAATAAGTTATTTACGTCTACATGAATTTTTATCACATGGTGATCCATGCTGGCCAAATGAAATAAATGGTAAATTTCGTAACTGTCTTTGCGTCTCTTTTTTCTTCTTCTTCTTTTCTTTGTTAATCTGATAGATTTATAGGAATTCTCACAGGACAAGATACCGAATCCCTGGTGATAAGAGTCTTCTTTTTCTATTTAGTACCATCAAGAAAACAAGCATTTAAATTATTTAATGCCGATGAAGCATCACAATTATTGCAAGTAAACGAAGAAAGAACAAAACACAAGAATTTCGTTTATTAATTTCATGTTTTTTTTTGTGCTTTTCATAGTCACTTGACGGTTTCATATTCGCATTAAGTTCAGATGGTAGAATATTATATATTTCAGAATCTGTTTCAAGCAGTTTAGGCTTATCGATGGTCGAAATGACAGGGAATTTCATATTTAATTATTTACATGACGATGATAAAAAAGTGTTTGCCGATGCCCTTGGCTTTGAATTGTTACCACCATTAAGTCCAACAACAAGTTTAGCTATCGATTTAATCAATTCAGCTAATAACGATCCAGATCTTCTTGATATACCACGTAAGTTTAATAGTTCACACGAGTCAGTTAGTTTGTACTAATTCAATATTTATTAAGAAAGAATTCGAAACTAACTATTTAACATGAAATCTATGTAATTTTTTTTTTAAGACAATGAGTTAGTTTCTTGTCATTGTTCTATAAAGAAGATACGCTTCAAAATTCATCTTTGCTATTTACTTCGATGATAAAGAAATTAATTGAGATAATGAGATGACCAAATCATTCGAACCAATCAGATGGCTTGCTATGAATAGTTTGTATTCTAAAGGCGTTCTTTGTAGATTAAAACCAGTCAGGCATTCTTAGAGATATGGAAAACAAGATTTTTTGCTATCTAGATATTGGAAAAAAATCATTTTTTTTCTTACAAATTTTGTTTTATTGTGAAAAATTCTCATCGAAATTCTTCGATGCACGCGAAGCTCATCTAAAAATTTAAAAAATCAAAATCCAAATTAAAAAGAAAATATATTGTTGTATTTTAAAATAGATGACTACGTAGTCACAAAGTTTTCGTGTGTATTTGCTTGCTCTTTCAAAACATATGAACGAGGCAGTAACAAGAGTTGATTATATGCGATGATCTATTTAGCATACTAATACACATATTGTTTGATAAGAACAATTGCTAGTTATTCATTGAGAGTCATTCTAGAACTATAATATTTACGAATGTTCAATATAGTATCTAATGTGTCTATTCAAAACGGAGCAGTCATTTCATCATGACAGTTCAGTTCAAGGCAACTACCATCGATTGAAGTCGATCGTATTGATCTAGAATCCGATGAACTGTATTATTGATGAATTAATATATTTCTAGAGGTCATACACATTCGGTAGTCTCATTTAAGAACATAGTTAGAATTGATTTACATTGTTCTAGCTGATCAATGTCCACGAATGCAAGCACCGATGGATAATACTCGTTTTAATAAAAAATCTCTATGTGTTCGAATGAGATCAAGTTTAACAAAACGGGCACCAAATATGAAAACGCCAGGCTATCGAGTAAGAAATATTCTTTATCGTATATACAATTTTATTTCTCAATACTTAAACTGATTAATTAGTCAGTACAAATCATCGGCGAATATCGTTGGTTACATCCGGATCACCGTCGTTCATCCCAAAATGGTGATCATCTATTAGGTTTTGTTGGTACAGCCATCATACCTAATTTAAGTCCATCGCAAAATGAATTTCCAATTCCTGAACATCAAAATGTTATTCGACTTGATGAAAATTTACATATAACTCATATGGACGATAAGTAAGTAACTTTCAACTTCCTTTTATTCTCTTGATGAAAACTATCTATCGAATAAAATAGACTACAACGAACATTAAATTGGAATTTGACATATGCAACATCATCACTTTATCTCTATATACATCCTGATGATTTATCATCATTATCAGCAGCTCATCGAGATTGTAAATTAAATGAATGATTTAATTCTAATAAAACAAAACAATGATGAAAATCATTTTCATTCTAGTACCATTACGACAACAACTTGTATTGAATGTTGTTCGACTACAAATGAACGTTACTATGCCAACATGTCAACATCAACGTAAAACAAATGGTAATAATAATAATAATAATAATAACAATAATAATGTTATCATAGAACAAAAATGGATTTGGTGCGATTTACTAGCTACAATGATGCAATCCAAAACAAATGATGAAAATTTTGTTATACTTGTCGTAGAAATTATTGGGTAAATGAAAAGAATAATAAAAATGAACGTACAGCAGTAAAAAAAATATTACGATTTTTTCTCGCTTTTTAGAATTGATGATGGATATATTGTACCAATTATTGATGAAGAGCTGGAAACTGGTTCGTTCTTATGTTTAAAATTAGAATATGTATAAATATATGTTTTGATCATATTTCAGAATACGCCACTCGAATTTCATATCGATCACAAGTGAGTCCAACAGATACTGTTGAATCTTCACCGCCGACAGCTCCATCTCGAGTTTCTATTAAACAACAGCAACAGCAACAACAACAACAACAACAACAATCCCCTTATCCCAGTGAACAGCAAACATGTTTTTATCCATCGCCACCACCACCACCACAACAACAACCACAACCATCTGCATCATTCTCTTCTTCTTCACCACATCATCGTCATTTACCGTCAACATCAACTCCAAGTCCAAGTCCTTCATCTCCAAATTCACCATTACCTACAAGTCGACCATCAGTTATTATGACGAAAAGCATGCATCATCCTTCTCATCATCAGCAACATTACCATCCATATCGTCACTATGAATGTAATAATACATTTGTACAGCAACAGTATTCATTACCAACAACGGCAACAACAAATGAACAATGGTATTATCCATCAACAAATGTCGCAGTAGAAAATTTTCCTGTGTATCATCATCCACATCATCATTCGAGTTAAAAATCAATTTCTTTCTTGCGACCGTCCTTATTTTTTTAATTTTATTTCGCATGCTCATATTGTGATTGATCGTTTTGTTTTTATTTCTATATCGAGTTAACAACTGTTTCTTATATAAATATATATATACATATATATATGTCTGTCGATGTATTCTTGTTGGATGGAACAGTAGAAGAAAAAACAGAACTATTAGCAAGGCTCGAGTTGTATATTCTTCTTTTTCTTTTTTTAAATAAAAACAATTCAAGTTAATCTTAAAATTTTGTTATATATATATATATATAAATTAAATAAATATTATGTATTCAAAGTTTTCTATTCTACACATTTAATACTGCATTCAACGGCTCAAAAGTAAAAACAAACAGAAACCAAGTTTGACATAGGTCGATGAATAAAAAGAAATGAATCAATGAAAGAAAATTGCTTAGCATGAACCTTGAGAATCACTTTGATTTTAGGATTAGTTATGCATCTTTTTATTTCACTTCAAAATAATGTTATTTACATAACAAACATTATGAAGATACGACCTTTTCCTGTTTCATAGCATTCTAAGAATATTTAGTAGTGCATTATAAATGACCTATACACACATACATGAATATATATATATATAGTTTATTTGTGTTAATGAAAGGTATTTTTTAATAATTGAAAGAAACACTCTGTTATTTAATGTAGTTCATCTTTATAATTATCTACATTTAGATACCATCCTTTGAATATTTACTGTAAGCTTGTTTATACTAATATGAAATTTTCAGTTTGGATTGCAAGCCACAAGAGAGTATTGCTATTATAGATAATAATAGATCGAAAAAAATACTTAACGAAAGAACTCTCTATGATACAGTCGTGTTCATCTGTATTTTATGATACAAATGAACGATTACGATTTAAATACAACTGACGATTTTTGTAATTAAAAGTAAAACTTTCGCATTATTTTCTTCATTGTTCTAAACACGAAGAGACTTCTTGGCAAAAATCGACACAGAAATATTTCAAGATTTTCTAGTGATTCTTATATGTTACTAATCATGACGAGTTTAGTGATCGAGAAAATTAGCAAGATTCATTTGATCAATTTTTGTGTGATTTTAATCCAACACACGTAGTAAATATTCAATAGAGCTGAGTTTTGTTTTTGATTTCCTATTTGAAAAATTTCTTTAAAAACTGGTCTTTTTTAAACAGAGAATGAGACAAATTTGTAATTATGCGTGTTGAATCTTGATTGTTGGAGATGTTTACTATGACGTATGAAATGCCAGAAGCTCTATTGCGGATAATATTTCAAAAATATTGATAAACTAATCGGAGACATATTATCTTCATTTTTTTAATATTTGCTGAACAGAATATCCGTTGTGTGTGTGTTTATGCTGTAACAATGGAAACCCTTGATATTTTCACCAGTCATAGGACATACAAAGTTCTATTGTTGGTTGCATTTAGCAGGTTTCTTTATTTTACTATGCGACAATGCAATCGCTCTCTATCAAAAGTCTTCTTTTTCATCTTTCTCTTCAGAAAAATGGATTTGAACATGCTAATGTGTTCTATTCATGGGTTATACTTTCTTGACTACTTCAAATTTTCATTATGAATTGCATGATCATCGAATATTTCGGTACAAAGTTTTAGATATTTTCAATGTTAACACACAAATTGAAAAGTCAAGAAAAATAGTGAAACAATATTCCAGAGATAATCATTACAAAACAAAATTCGAGAGTTTAGACGGATATTGATCGCACGCCAAGTTAACTTTTATAATACAGAAAATTTATACTAAAAATTATCATACGAAATTACATCGAGTAACGTATTATTTTATTTGATATGTCTTGCATACATATTTTATCGAACCTCACTCAATAAGCTGTTTATCAGAAAATTGTCATCCTATGTTTAGTGAAGAGTAAAATTTTGTTTGGAAGAAATAGATTAGGTAAAAAAAACTGGCCTGGTGCATTGCGGTGTACCGATAGAAAATCGAAGACATGTGTCTTCTTCAAGTAAATACTCTATTGTTATATTCTTGAAATATACGTTATAATCTCAGGAAATTGTGTCTTACTCTGTCAGTAAGTCATATTTTTCTATTAGTATCCAAAATACCAAATGCTAGCTCCTAGTAATCGTAAAATTTCACGCCGTGTCCAACAAAAAATTAAATATTTACATAAGAAAATTTTAAGTCATCAAGAATCTATGGATAATATGCAGGAATCTTTAAACTATGCTAATGAATGATTAATACGGGGGGGGGGGGGGGGGGGGGGGGAAGGCGAGTTCTGAGAGGAAGTAATTGATTTATCGCATGATACAGAATTGCTTAATCTGACAAACGATCGAACTTTTTTTAGTCCTATCACTAGTAAAAATATCAAGGCTTTCTATTATTACAGCATAAAAGTGCGTTCGTATGACATCTTGTTTAGAAAATGTCAACAAACAAGAGAATGACAGGGCTCCGTTTGATGAATCATTTCATGTTGTTCACGAACTTTCTGAAATTGTTGTCCTAATTGTTGAAATCAGTCATAATCATGACAAGAAGAGAGTAAAAGACGCCACTATTTATTTTTTTTTGAAAGATAGCCATGATACTTGTGAAAGACAAAAAAAGTACTTGTACCTAAAATTTTTGTCTGCATGTTGAATTATGATCTTCAGAACATGTGTTGGAATACATTTATGAAGATCTTTTTGATTGCATTCCAGAAAAATATTTTCTGATCATTGGCCATTGAATGTTACTTGAATTTGATCTGAATCTCATATGATGAACTATGAAAAATTGTTTCATTTTCTGTTTGTTGATAGTTCATACGAACTCATTAGCATTCCAATCAGGAATATTATCAATACACTAATGTATTTTTCCTCCCAGGTACAATGCTGATTAGAGATTGTATTCAGTGAAATATACAGTGACCTATACACAGTAAATACTATTCAATATCTTATTAAAATAGGAGCAAACAATTTTTCAGCTTATCATAACTTTGCTAGACTATGTAATAATGAGAAAGATCTTGTTTTCTTGTTATCATAAAAGTTTGTGTAGTTTTTTTTTCGAAGAATAGTTTTTTACATTTTATCTCACATAAACCATTCGCTATCATTTTGTCGTTAGTAACTCTTTAAGATTGGTAATTAGTTCTTGTTTTGCCATGTTAAAAGTATTGCGTTAGTCATTAATGAAGAAAAAATGTTTTTGTGTTCGTTGCATTCTATTGACGACTAATTTTCATCGTTATGAAATATCAACATCTACCAATATTTAAAATAGAAGCTCATCTCAAATAATTTTTCAGTCTTCTTCGAGGATCGTTGTTTTTCTTTCATAAATTGTCATGATTGATTATTCAAGAACGAGATTTTTCTTGTTGAAAGAATGAAAAATCTTCCGCCTTATTATGTCATCTCATTTTGATAGGACATAGAATCATAATATTTCCTATCTGATTCCTAGAACTAGGAAAACTTAATGAAAAAAAAAGACTTCTATTTATTTTCCTTCTTAATATTGCATCAGCTGTGAATTATAGAAGCATTTTTATCGCTCTATAGTACAGACTATTACTCGAGTCTAGATGCATGCATGCCCGTCAATTTGTTTAGAATAACTTCTTCCATGTAATCTGTAGATGCCACCGGCTGTTGGCTAAACAACATTTGTTTCTCCCGTTCTCCATTCTCTTTCTGCGCGGGTACCCGATCAATAGTTAATAGAAAGAACGAATTCTGTATATCAATGAAATATATATTTGCTCACAAAAATATATTTATATATATATATATAGACCCTTTTGATATAAAGAGAACCTTGGATTTCTTCTGTTAACAAAAGAAGTATCATAATTGGCGTTCTTGTAGACAAAGACATTTTCTAGTAGACAATTGCGTATAGGATAGACTGATATTTCCTGTCTCATATTCATATAGACTGACCAACGACGAAAGTAAGTGCAACTCTACTTGACTGTTGAACACGAGCTTTTTTTCCTCTTTTTTTTCTTATTCACCCTACATTCAGTGCGACAGAAGGGTTAATCACAAAAAAATATAGCAGCAGTCGGCTCCACTACTTCATTGTATTCTGTTCTCTTTTTTTTTTTTCTCGGCTAAAAGAACGACACGAAGTGTTTGCGTGTATGTGAAAGAGAGGAAAAAAAAGGAAAATTCAGCTTCTCTTCTCGCTGCAAGTGACAATTTGAGTTACTGCTGTTATTCGAACCATCTCACCATATTCATTTGTCTTGTTTTTATATTGAATCGAGTTCACGAAAGATTTATATAAAAGAAATGACAACACAAGATACATCATCGGTCGAAGTACAGCGTAACACGGCCAAAGAGAGATGCAAAGAATGGCGAGTAAGAATGAATACATAGAGATATTGATTAATGTGACATATATTGTTCATTCGTAGTGTTCTTTTTTTTACGTTGTTAAGGCTTTTTTTTACATCGATATTTTATATTCATTTAGAAAACTATGTCCGATCGAACATTTTCACTTGAAGATCCGCCTAACACGGATGAAGTGAATATGTAAGTTTATTTATTTTATTTTATTTTTATTTTGTTCGAAGTAATTTGTTTTATTTTAAAAGATCATCGATAAGCTGTCGACATGATCAATCATCACTTGAATGTCGCCTTGACCATATACCTTTCTATTCATGGATTGAATCAAATTTAACAATACTTCGTGTAAATCTTGTACGACGTGGTTTAAATGAACAAGATATAAATGAAAAAGAACAAACAATAATCAATAATTTAAAAGTAAATTTGAATTAAAAAAAAATTGTTTTGAATTACAGAATCAACAAACTTAGTTGTTTTATTTTGTTTAAAGACATATTTGCAAGAATTAAATGAAACTGAAACAAAAGAAAATGATCTGCTTCAAGCACGTATACGAGCTATATTAGAGGAATGTGTTCGTCTAAATCATCTTCTTAAATTGGATTACGGTATTCAAGTAAGATTATGTTACAAAAATGATTTTATTTCTTTTGTATTTCGTATGAAATATATCTTTTCATATCTATAGAAAATTGAAAATGAAGAATTGACATTATTCGAACAATTGAAACAAGCCACTAGTTTACTTGAAAAAATAAATGAAGTATTGAAAAAAAAACTGGAAGAAATCGATCAGTTGAAAGTAATTGAAGAAAAATTATGTATTAAATTAGATGAAAAGCCTATTGAATTTAATAGTGAAAGTACGTAACTTCATATTTTATTCCTTTCATGAAATATATTGAGTTCTAGTTGATCAAATGCCTTATGAGAAACGACAAGAAATTCTTGAACAACATATTCAAGATTTAGAAAATCTAAAAGTAAATAACTAGAGTAATAATCGTCAATCAATTTTTTCCAAACAAAAAAAATCATCTGTATTTGTGATTTTTCTTTTTATAATAGAATAGTCGTTCGTCAGCCATTGAACAAGCACGCAAACAAATTCATGAAATGAAAGTTGAACTTGACCTTGATAATGCATATAATCAGCCAACCGATAATAATCAAGTGCTTCATCTTATTGACGGACCTGTACATCTAATTGAATTATCAAAAACAAATGTTGAATATTTGCTTACTATTGCTAATGAAGTATGTCTGTCAATACATTGATATGTAGGCATGTTGAACAATGATACATTTTTTTTCTTTCTTTTCTTCAATAGCTTGATACTATATATCAAGCAAATCGAATAAAGGCTGAACAGCTTGTTAATACACTTAATGCCCTTTATGAACGATTAAATTTAACCGATTCAGACAAGCATATAAAATTACCACTTGATAAACCTCATCGGCCAGTAAATCTTATTCTAGTATGTATATGACGATAATAAGTTTGATGAGAAAAACCGATGAAATTGTGAAAATATTCATATCGTTAGAAGGAAAAAATGTTGTTCATTCACTGTTACATTCGATGAACGTTTCTATTAAGAAAGATTCATATTCAATCTATGATACGGAGACTTCTATAATTTATTGACGACTTAGCATCAGATAACATAACGGTTGGCATCTAACCATTGACTCATTTTTATTCGTTTGCTTTCTTTTTCTTATTAAAGATTAGACGTTGAAACGGCTTCCGATGAATTTCTTTCGGTAGAGAATTTTTTCGCTACACGTAAATGTCTATTTTATTTTCCAAATTCTTTTTTATCGGCATACTCTTGAACAGATCATTATAATACATCAAGACTTCTGTGCTCTGTACTTTCACGATTTGTTCAAGAATATATATTTTGAACAGTTCACGTTTTCTCAAAAGGCAAAATTATTTCATGAATGATTTATCATAATGTCGTTGCATGTGGAATTTAATTTTGATGAAAATCGTTGCGCGATGACATAGAACAAGGCAAACATTTAGGTTTTTCTAAGGTTTTCTTACTCTTTTGTCTCTAAAATTTTTCATCGAATTACTTCTATAGAATTTTGCAAATAAGCATCAAAAGATGTAGAATTGTATGAAATGTTGTAGCACGTGTTGATCTTCTCAGTTTTATGCCAACAAGAAAAAATTTAATTTGAAAAATAAAGTAAATTATCTATGGAATGAATTTAATACGGAATCCTACCATTATCTAATCTTTCTTCATAAAAAAGAGCATAAGAGTAGTTCATTCTAAGTGCGTCAGACATTATGTAATCATCGTTCCTTTCGATTCAAGAAAAAATGTAAAGAAGAAGTTTTCTCATAAAGCACATAAGTTAGTTAATCTTCCATCAACACTTGGAGGGCAGAGTTTTTAGTTGAACAGTCATTATAATCATGTTTAATGATAGGTTGAGTTTGACGCAATGGGAAACCGTCCATGAGAAAACAACTTCCTATATCTTTGTATTGCATAAAAATTAATTAATTTTTTTAGAAAAGTCACACACATCTTATTGTTTTATGTAAATGCGCCAGTCATGATGGAACAGCATCGATAATTTCTAGTCTTGACTCTAGAGAAAACGTTTTTCGATATTTATCAAAATCATAACTATTACAATTGTTCAAACTTGGCTGTTTTCATAAATTCAATTAATGCGCAACTGATTCTGTCACTAGTCTTAAGATATAAACTATTGAACTATGACCAGTACTTACATTGAGAACAAACGTGCTTCTCTCATAGCTCCATTTGGTATACTTCTTCACTGTTGACTGTAACATTAATAATCAATGATGATAAACTGCATCTGATTTGTCTTCGTTTATGGGAAGCATATATAAATTCCCTCTTCTCGATTCATGAGAAATAAGAAAGTCCTTCCCATTCTCCGAATATTCATAAATCAATGATAAATGAAAGCAGTGCGACGCGTGACAAAAAAAATGTAATACAATAGCGACTACCTGTAATGAGCAATTTGTCATTTTCAAAGTGTTTATTCGTCGTTCTCATTCGTTTCATATTTTTAGCTAGAACAAGAAATTGATCGATGCAAAGATTTACGCCGACAAAACATGCGAACATATATTGAAAATATTCGAGATGAAATATTTGCACAATATGAAAAATGTTTCTATGGTCGTGAACAAATGGAAAGTTTTCTTCCGCTGTATTCCAGTATGCATCATATGTAGCAATGAGACTAAAAACATGTTGTTGGTTTTTTTCTTTTCTCATTCAGACGAATTTACCGAAGAACTATTAGAAGAGCATGAAAAAGAATTAGAAGAAATCAATATGTATTACATACATAATGAGCAATTATTTGTTAATCTCGCCAATTGGCATGAAGCTTGGGCTGAATATCGAGAATTTCAGGTAAATCGGAAAGAAAACTTTTAGATGTTTGTTTTTTCAAACATGTTTTTCCATAAGTAGCGTCAAGCAAGTGATCCAGATCGATTTAAACGCCGAGGTTATTCGGCTGTTCAAGAAGAAAAACAACGTAAACATTTAGAATTTTCATTGAAAAAACTTCAAGATGCTGTTCTCCAATTGAGTAAAGAATATGAACAAGAATTCGGACGTAGGAAAATTATATATTTTGTTCTATTCAATTTGTGTTATGCTTGTATTTGTACTGTTTTAGATCAATTCCTAGTTGAAGGAGTGCCTGTTCAAGACTTTTTCAATCATGAAAAAGAAAATTATTCACAAGAAAAAGAACTTGAACGAGCACGAAAACAATTGGCACGTGGTCAAACACCAACAATGACGCATGCTCAAGCAAATATCAAACGTTTAGAAATGAGCACGAAAACTCCAGGACGACAACAAACTAATCTTGGCAAAGAAGTAGATAGGATACTGTTATACTGTTGATATTTTGATTTCGTTCTATTTATTTAGGGTGAAATTAAAGTAACAACACCATTTCGACCGATCAGCGGTACTCACAAACGTTAATTCAACCGATCGTGAATGATGACTTTCATTTCATTTCTTTTTAAATGCGACCAACAGCATGATCTAATTGTATCAATAATCATATTATAAATTTCTTTTTATATTAATTAAATTTCATTATAATGGGATAGAATTATTTGTTGCTTTGATTTGATGTTCGTAAAAGAAAATTTATTTTTCAAACTCATAATCTGCAAAATTGAGTGTTTGGTGACATTTTTTCCGACTCGTTACTTCAATGTACTGTATTGTTAGAGTCATCCTATCGTTTGTTTTAAATAAGAATCATAAGACTTTGAAAATGTCGCTTGAATTTTCGATTCAACTGAAAGCTTACATCTATCTACTGTCAACTGTTCAGATTCGTGACAAATCGCCTTTTCTATTCCGCTTCATTCCAACTTTTACATAGTATGTACTCAGAATTAACTGTAGATTTTAGATAAAACGACATGGGCATCTGAAAGAGGCAGAACTATTATAGTCTTATGTCTTTGTTTTACTGTTTTTATGTCCTTCGTCTTTAAGTTTTCTGTATAATCATGTTGTTTTGATTTTTCAAAGTAAATAAACTATTAGTGAGCTCAAAAAAGATGACAGCAAGGTTGGGCATGTATATTCGTATCTCTAAAACATAGATCGGATTTATTTTCAAGATTTAAAACAACATTTATCCTTTGATTGATGAAGTACTATTCAATTTTGATGGCATTGTATGAAATTTTCTCTAACATTAAATCAATTCAAAAGAAAGCTATTCGTATTCATTAGAAGAATAATTAGAAAAGATAGTGAAATTCTAGACTTGTTTAATCTGGTGAAAATGCAGTACCTGAATTTTACGTTTTGTATTACAATCATGAATGGCTGTTTCACAAGACTCCATGTAAACGATGGTTCTTGAGCAACAATTGAGTACTTTATACATCGGAATTTCACGAGGTCAACTGTTGTTGCTTTCGAGGGATATACAGGTTTTTCTGTATGTTCAAGTTTTCATGATAATACAACAAAATAAAATGAATCGCAAATTTTGATAGATAATTAAATTGTCTATCGTCCTAAAGTATGAAAGAGGTTTTTTGTTGGAAGCAGTAAACTATTCAACGAAGCATTACATCAACGTTGAACATGATTAGTGTCATGCAATAATATCTCGAGAGAAGATTGGTTCTTTTAATCATGATTGTTAATCGAAAATGATTCTTTTACAGTACATCCGAAAGAACAAGTTTCAAGGTACTAATATTTCAGTAAATTGTAATATAAACGACAGTTTCAACTATTGAAAGAACCAAATAAGGCCTTCAGAAATTGTTCTTTATATTTGAACTCTCTGATTTTTGTCAGTTTTTGATCTAGAATTGAGGTATAATTCACTTGGGACAAATCATGTGTCATGTGTAGACATTGGCGACATTGAATGAATAATTCATCATAATTATATGCTCTCGTGGTCTGTCATATGTGCTTGCATCGACCAAGATCGATGCACATGAAAACGTCAGGTTGCTCTTTGTTGCTAACAAAAGAAAAAGTACTCGCAGAATGCAATATGTCAGTTGAACTTAGAAGAGCAAATATTGATTTTTGTTAAAAAATGATAGTGAAGATACCTGTCAGTTATGCTTAGCAACAAAGCACTAGTTTGAGAATACCTGTAGTCACTGTTATCATAGAAGCTATCTATTCAGTTTGAATCTGAAAAAAAACTTTCGATCCGTTAACATTTCTCATGATACAATAATATATGCGAATATAAATCAATACGTATACACATACTATTAGCAGAGAATAAAGATAGTAGTCTCTTGTTTAGGCTCCTAATAGCACCTGGTGATGCAAATATAATCTCTATTAATAATCGATTTTACGCAGCAATTCGACACATGTTGTTGAAGTTCAACTGAGTAATTAAATTGAATTCAAGAGTGAAATTTCAACGAAGTAGTTTTCTTCGTTCTTCAAAGATACTGAAAAAATTCTGTAGATAAGAGACCTGCCTAAAATATTCCCATCGTTCTTCTAAAATCTTGATTGAAGAGCAACTCGATTTTTTACACTTCTTGATGATAGATATTTTCCTCCTCTTGAAATTAAACTATTTTTTGGCTAATCATATTTAATACAGTTGCTAAGATCTGTTGGACTAAAAACAACGTTTCTAATTTTACATATACTGCATAGCATCCATCTAGAGACAAAGATCATATTTAAGTAAAACTTCGATGTTTCTAAATCAGATTTTCTGAAATATTGACACACAAAACGAGACAAAGACAAGACTTTCATGCATTTTTCAACTGAATAGAATATTAGTCAGCAACGATAAAATTCTGAGACACTAAATTAGGCATTATTGTTATGAACAGTATTTTCTTTCTCAAAATTCGACAGCTGTTTGACTGTCAGTATATAATGAAACAAATGATAAACATCATCTGTCAAAGGAACATCCCTTGATAGATTTGTCTGACATGTTCCGTGTGTACTTGGCTGGACTCTTAGATAAAACTTTCTTTTTCACGGATATGCTCTTTCTGTCTCTTTTATCGACATTTATAAATTTCATTCTCATTGAAATTCGAGAAATGTTGTAAAGAAGGAAACATATTCAAATCAATTTTACTAATATAACTAAACAAAATACTTATACTAAGAGAATATTTGTTCAAAGCTTTGAAGCTTCTTGCACAGAATAGAGGACATGTGAAGTTCGATAGAAATTAGAACATGGGTATTTTCTAAGTCAGTTAATTCACGATCACTGTTAACACATACTATGAAATTTGACTGAAATCAACTAAAGATTCAGTTTGATTGCAGATGTCAAATTCAATTTCAAACTCAAATATCATCCGTTGGTTCAATTACAAATTTAGATCATTCATCTTCCAAACGAATTGTTGGGAAGCACAATACTAAAAGAGTATTGAAATATATTTCATTAGAAATTCGCTTCTGAACAGTATTATCGTAAATGATTCCTATTGACGATCAACCATCCTACTTCACTAAAAGCTTTTGAAAATACATGACATACAAGTAACTGGTCTGATTGCAGGAGACACTACCACCCAATCGTCACTGCTGGAATGGCATCAAAAGAGCTATAGGACCTACGCTCTTCGCTGTCATTTTCGCTTGAAGGGAGAATCTGAGTTAGCAACTCTACATAGGAGTCGAAACACATATCTTCTGCTATCCTGGTAGATGCCCACGGCTATTTAGTCTAGAAGAGACACTTAATCTTGCTCTTTTGTACCGAGGGGAACACTCTGTGTATAGCAAGTTCAAGAAACTATTAGTGTTGATCGAATGTGAAATACGATGAATCTTTTGTTACTATAAATTTATGCTTCATGGTTTGATCAGTGGGGACTCTGCATTGTAGGAATGATATGTTAACTGTTCAATCAGTTTGAAAGGTTTCGAAATCAAAACAAAACAAAAGTAGCTTGCTCGAAACTGGGCAGAACAATATAAGAGAAAAGACAATATTTCAGTCGCATGTAAATTACGTGTGAATGTCACGAAGTATTCAATTGCCTTTCAGTTGAAACTATTTGCATTATTTAACTGCAAAGAAGTTATGAATGCTCTGAAAAAGATTTGGGCGGCTATTGTTATGAAAATATTCCATTTGTAAGGTGTTAATTTTTACGAATCCAAATTGATTTTCAAATTTCGACCTGAAACTATTCATAAAACAGGTCTCTTGATTTTTTAGTTTCGTCCAATTTGTTGTTCTGTTTGAGCGACGTAAAATACACATTTTCACAATAGCTGCGCCTGAAATTAGGAAAAAACGCAAGATCAGAAATATTCAAAAAAAAGCTATTCTCGTCGGTACCTGGTTCTATGTGAAGTTCCAAGTCGAAGTTTGAAAATTATTTTTTCTGAAGTTCCTAAGTGGGATCACAGGACTCGTTGTTAAAAACCACATCTTAGAGATTCAGGCCCCCTCAGCAGTCCTTCTTTCCTTTTTTTCAAGGAGCGTCCGTCTTCATCCTTCTTTTTAACAAATTTTCTTTTTTTTGTTTTCAAGCAAGAAGACCGTATAGATTATGTACAATAGACATAAAACACTTCGTGAAAATTTTATCCTTATGTCAAAAAGAATGCTTAATGAAACAATTGCTGTTCCAGAACGTAGATGTAGATTATTCATTCTTTATTTGAAAATCTATGAATTTACAATACTTGCAAAATTACAAGCTTTCGAATCTCATCATCTTTCTGTATCACGGCTTGTCCAAGTGTAACACTGTGACATTTTGGCAATGTTTTTTTGAAATACTTCGAGCACAGTGATAGGTAGAAAGTTCATTCTAACGCCATTGGACTCACCTCTACGACTTATATCTACATTATAAAGTTGATACTTTTTGGTTGAACTCTATAGTTTATAGAAATTGTTTATAGGCACGTAACACTGTGACACAGAAGGGCCCTAAATTTACAACGCTCTGAATCAGCTTTCAATACGTTGCAAACGACGGTCTTCAATTAAATTAGGCCTGCAACAAACTTTGTAGAGCATGAGACGAGCTTTCTAATTGATAAAAAAAGGATTCCCCTAACTCTCGTTATTCATATAAAAAACGAGAAAAGAAAACATAACGCTGTGACACTCTTTTTTGTCGATCAATTTTAGGTCACTTAACGTGCTCAGATCTAATTATTTTTTGCAGCGATCGGTCTATTCTCTACATATAACCTCTGTTCAAAAAATCAAGTAACTACGGCAAAGCGGAACATCTTTATTAGTACGGAAAGTTGAAAAATCTTCAACAATGTAAAATTTGTCTTCGAGAGTGAAAGCTAAAAATAAATGCGCTATTTTGTAGACACCTAAATTCTGTATCGAACGGTATGATAATCAGACGTTTTCTAAAACGTTTCTCCCTAGAGAAATTAATAATATTATTTTTCAAAAGTTTAAAACGCCGTTTTGGTCGCCGAAATACGATTTTTTCCAAGAAAGAATATTAAATTCAAAATCAGCGAAAAAATCTACATCTAATGATGTGTCGAGATCGGTCCATCAGGAGAAAAAAATTTTCAAAAACGTCACCAGCGAAGTAGCGCTTTATGTGGACAAGCCGATCATTCTTTCATTAATTTTTTCCTAGGTTGATTTCTTTGATTGATTTTATCGTTGTGTTGTGTTTTCCAAACGTCTCTGAGACATTGTAGATGTGTTTTGAACAATTTCTCATATTAGTCCAACCTCCGTTGGTACAGCTTACGTATATATTGTATATATATGAATGTACTCTTTTCTTTACCTTGGCTTAACCAAACGGAGCATGGTTACGTCTGTCGAGCCAGCCTTTTTTAGCCACTTTGATGAGAAAGTAGTGTCTTTCGACATCTAGCATCGTTTTTATGTTTTATGAAATTGATTGAATATTTTCTACTTTTTTTTTTATAAAACATGCACTTTCATCTACATTTTATGAAGAACGAAATTGAATTATATATGTATATAATGAAAAACACTTCTATTCACTTATTGTTAGATAAAGTCGCCGTACGTTGAAAGTTTATCGGTCTAATCGTTTTGAAAAAACATTTTACGAAAACTATCGTCTTATTTCTGTTTAATTATTAATTATATCTGTTATCGTTAGACTCGTTAATGTCTTTCTCTCATTCCGTGATCAATTTTTTCTGTTTCATGTCATATTGTTTTTTCTCTAATATAAGTATATGTTCTACTATAGTGAGGAGGAAGAACTTGTGGCTCACGGAAGTCATATTAAATAACAATCTTTTGAAATCTGCATTACTTCTATTAAACTTGCCTTAGAGAGATCTTTCCTCACTTGGAAAGACAATAGGAATAATATACAATACTGATATTACGATGAAACCACAAATCGTCACTCAGAAGTACTAGAGGCCAAGCCATTGCACACTTGAATTAGTTTGACAGTTTTTTTGCCTATTATTATGGTATTCATAGGCTGCTTTTACTAAGGGCAAACCAACAATCTAAAAACTGAATTATGTACGTGCAGACTCGGTCCAATCTTCAACTGATTTGTCTTTATTTTTATTGTTGGACAGTATGTGTCAAAGTAATCCTTCTTTCTCATCTTTTTTTCGGTTTCCTTCGTTTTTTTGAAAAATCCCCTCTCAAAATCCTTCTTTTTCGTAACTCCTGCTGCGGGGCCTTAATTTTTGTCCAAGTTCACATGCTCTCTATTCTTTTCGAGAAGCTTCAAGGCTTTGAACAAATATTCTCTTAATATAAGTATTTTGTTTAATTATACTAGAAAAATTGATTTGAATATATTTCCTTTGCTATAACCTCTCTTGAATTTCAATGAGAATGAAATTTATAAATGTTGATAAAAGAGACCAAAAGAGAATATACGTGAGAAAGAAATTTTCATCTAAGAGTCTAGTCAAGTACACATTGAATCATATATTACGTGCCTGTCTAATTCTAAGTTACAGCAGTTGCAGATGGAACTCAACCATCTATGCTTATTTTAAGTGCTGATTGCAAAGTTTAATTGAGATGACAACGACGGAAAATTCAAAGGATTGCTATCTTTTATGAATTTAAGTAAGTTTTATGGCTAAGAACGTTTTTGAACTATACATTTTCTTTAAAGTCTTGCATTGATTGTGCTGTATTATATATTTGAAGATGAATATAATAGAGCACAGTATCAGTATAGTTAATAAGTATTCCGTGCAAAAAGAATTTTCAATAAAAATTTTTTTGACGTCGCACATAGAGTCCTGCGGGACAAACTTTCGATTGTCCCATCCAGAATTTTTTCGAGTTGTCCCGTAAAATCCTGTTTGTCACGATGACAAGAAGTGTTTAAATGTCGTATCGTTCCTCCGACGAAAACAAGACACCTTTTCTACACTATCAATAGGAAAATAGAGTAATAAGAACTTGACCGATATGAAAAGAGATCGAGAAATGTAAGATTAAAGTTAAGTTTTTTTAAATAAAAATAGAAACTGTTACTCTCAAGTAGAAATTTGAATTAATAATCAGGGTGTGCCCATATGTGTGTGACCGAAGTTTGGGTAGATCGAAGATTTACACCCACGCCGCTTGTTGTGCTCAAATAAATGTACAGATGTGAATATTTGAGAAAAAAATACACTCCTGTTTACATAGCATATTAGCTCTTAATATAAATTATCAAGAATATTTTGATCTTATCATTATTGGATTAGTAAAACCGAGCTTATTGTGATAGATTTTATTCAAAGTTTAAAAGTTCATTTGAAGTAATCTATCTCTATAACAATACCCCATATATCAGATGAATATGTGCTTTTTTATGTCTGTAATTGTTCTATGATTGTTTGAAATTTCTTTTTTTATTATTTAAATTATTATAATAGTAGCTATCAACTGCAAGTTTTAGAAGATTATTCTCTTTTAATTAAACTCGAGTATTTTTCATGTCAATTAATTTTCGTATCGATAAGTTTTTGCATCGCACAATTAACGTTATTTAATTTTCGTTTCGAATAATTTTTGTATCGATCAATTACGGGATCCATCAATTAATGTCTCTGAATTTAGATAGACCAGAAAAACACATACGTTTAGATATACTTATAATTAATAACTTTCTGTTAATTCAGCGCCCTCCTTTCTTCCTCAAAATTTGAAGTTTTCGTCAGAACAATGAAAAATGAAAAAAAATGCATTTTCGAGCTCTTTTTGAGTGTGTAGATTATACATCAATATGACTTCCAGAGTTTTTTCTCCTAAAATATCGATTTTACAATAAAAGTGCCGAATGCCTAACAGGTTTAGATATGGGGATTTTAGAATTCAGGACATTGTTTTTTTTCGATTTGTCCCGTCCCGATTTTTTTTGATTAGTCCCGTTCCCGTTTGTCCCGTCCCGAAAAATTATCGTGACAGTCTCGTTTGTCCCGCGGGACGAGATAAACGGGATTTTTCGGGATCCGGGACTGTCCCGCAGGACTCTAGTCGCACAGTTTAAAAAATCTTGTGAATGTTCTTTATTTAACGAAGTTGATTCAGACTTTCGAACATGGCGCCATCTATTATCTATGTTGAAAATTTGATGTATCAGATGAAGCTCAATATTGATTTCATACGGATGATGATATAAATATTGAATACTTGGACGGAAACAAATGTGTTTTGCAGATAGTATCTTAGTAACAGACTGATGGTAAAATGAAATGGTGGAAATATAAGGAATCTTACAAGTGAAGTCTGTAAATCCTTACTTATACATTCATTTAACATGTCTATAATAACGGTACAACAACTATCGACGATTAAAAATTCTGTTCTTCCCAAAATACCACAAACTCGCTTACCACTTGTTCATGTTTTAACATCAAAAACAGACAATAGTGATGAGCGAGTAAGATTTCTGACACATATTTTTAAATCAATTTGCGCATGTATATTTTTTAGAGAGTTGAGCCACTTCAAATCGAGAAAGTCATTAAATTTTTTCAAGATCCTCATACGGTAAATAACTTATAGTTGAACGAAAACAAAAATAAGAAATAGAAAAATATCTAACTCTTTGTATTTTTGTACAGTCACATCTACTCGATCGACGTATACACCTCTGTTATAAGATATGTCGGCAACACCAGAGCGGATACGTAAGAAAAATATTGATCTGAGAATGTTCTTTTTTTACTTAAATACGATGAAGTTGTGTTTGTTTTGTTTTCTATTAGATTTTAAAAGATTTACATAATCTTATGAAAATTTTTAACATGCTCGCAGATATTTGTCAACAACAACCGATTTTTATTGATCCGTTTATAGATATATTAAAGAATTGTTCAAAACCATTTCTTCTTGATAAGTCAACAGATGCTGAAATTTATTCATCAGCATTAATTTCGTTTTATTCAGATTTTGGTGAGATATGTCCCCTATATCGATATTATCTAAAAACATGAAATTTCTCTCGTAAGGTTACCTTCTTCGAATACCCAACAAACGTATTCAAAAATGCATTCTTGAAGCACTTTATAAATCACTTCAAACAGCGAATAAACTACCACTAGTTAGTGATAATTTTGATGGTCCAAGATCAACAACAGCGAAATATTTATTACGAATTCAATGTAGCAGTGATCTTTGTGAAACACTCGTTAAAGTAAGAGCAACGAACTGTGTGTTTCTCTATGCAATGTTTGACTATATTTTATACAGGTACTTACGATGGTAGAAAATGAACTTTCACTTCGTATTTATATAATAAAACTATTACAAATTTATTCATCAATATCATGTATATACGAATTTTTCGTTTTTCAATTGATTGAATTCATATCTGAACTCTATTCTAGTAAAATGTGTAGCAAGAATGTTGGCTCATGATTGTATTAATCGTTTAGTATCCAAAATGAATGATTCAGATCCATCAGGAGAGTAAGCTATTTCTAAAGATAAATGTATGATTTTGACAGATATGAAGCAAAATATAATCATAGTTGTAATATTTCATAAAATTCGTTGATATTTCTAAATTATTAATGTTTGTTAAAGATGAAAACTTGCAAGTCGAAGGTTGAAAAAATTGACTGATGAAACCCCGAAAAATTCGAAGGAAACCTCAGATATCGTTTTATGACCATTCAATTATCAATCAACTAAATCATATGCGAAGAATAAAATTTTCAAAGTAAACGATGAAGCATTGTCGAGTAGTTTACCATTAAAGCCTGGAAAGAGTGAATAAAAAGAAAGAATTGCATATAACCTGTGATTTTGTCAGTATTCAGTCAATATTCGTGACCGTGAGACTTAATTGACTAAAGTATGAAAATAAAATACAGCGAAAAGAAAGCATTCTAGAATTGGCTTGCTACATATCGGATTATCTATCGAAATATGATATTTACGTACAACCATTCTATTAAAATTATTATTAAATTCATCAAAATAAGTTCGTCAATTGAAGTTTAGTGATATATGGAGTGCATGAGAATAAAAAAATATCCTAGTTCTGTGTTGTTTCTTTTGTTACAAAAGTCGATTGCATTTTCTCATTCAATAGAGGATATTCATCATGTTGAATGAATCTTTTTTTCTACAGAGATTAAAGCCCGTAGTTGCAGCAATAATTCTATTGATGTATATACACATAAAAATTGTATGCTCTAGGATTTTCCCATATTTAAGTGTCATCATACTTATCTTTTTCCCGTTTGGGTGTTTACTTGTACAGCAAGATTGGTAGGGCACGAACATATTTACTTTGACTAGAGAGAAATGTCAAGTACAGTACTTATACAATTCCATAAACAACCGATTAAAATTTTCTTTTCGTTTTCAACGATTGTTTGTTGACGAATCATGTTCGAACAACATGGATCTGTAAAGAAAATTCTGCTTTGATGAAACTATATGTTGACTCTCTATTTAAGATATCAAATATTCTCTCAATTCGAATTGAAAAATTTCAATACGAAGAAGTTTTGTGTCTCTACTAGAGAACTTGACAATGATTCTTCGAGATGAATAGTTTCACTGTTTTCTCAAAATTAATGTACAATAAAAACAAACGTTGCAAGTTTTCTTTTTCTTATTTGAAAAAGACTTTAAAATAAAAGCCTCTGCATATTTGTATGAGATCTATTCTAGTTCAGTTTTGTCGACATTCTAATTTTCAGATCGATCGAATAACGAAAAATAGGTGTTGTCTGTCAGTTGTAAATGTTCAATAAAACTGGCAAGTATCTTAATCTAGACTTAAAGCTTGTTATCCAAATACGATATAGTATCTATCGAGAAAAGTATCTCAAATTTGTTGCGCACATATTTTCTTTAAATTTTTGTAGAAATCCACTTCAATGATCTGATATTAGCATTGCAGTAATGCATAGTCTATCGTATTGTCTAACAAACACATTAAAGGATGGTTTTAAAATAATATAAATGAATTATTAGAGAAATTAATTACACAATTTATTGCTAAAGTTGAATTTGACGTCATAAGATTCTAATTGTTGTATCAATCATTACACTATACACTAATCATTTTATAACTTGTTTTACATTAGAACTAGAATTGAACATTTACAGCAATAGACTTTTGACTAATTAGATGAATATTGTTACTATTTCAAGGCTTCTATTTTGTACAATTGATTTATTATGGAATGTACTTGAACATGGTAGCGAGGAACAAATTTATAATCAATTAAATTCACGTGTAACACTAAGGTTTGTTGTTAAGAATCGATTCCATATGAAGATTCTTGTTATTTAGTCTTCTGAAAGAAGCATTTTTCGGTCAAGCTTCACAAAGTCATAGTCAATATCACCGTCAATTAAGGTTAGAAATAATCAGTGAATGAAATAAATTGATCAAGATTATTTTATGTTTAGAAATGACATTCTTGTTGTTTGTTCACTTATTATTAATATCAATCCGAATACTCCAGGTAGAATAATACTGCGCGAATTCAAGTAACTACCATAGAATTTTTCTTCTTTTAGTCATTGAAACCGGTTTTGCTAAGCAATTACTTTTGTTTGCTTCTTATCCTGAATGTAAAAAGAATTAAGTTAAGTTTCTATTGAATAAACGATTTGTTTGATCATTCAGTACGTGGTAATAGTCCGTTAGTGAAAAATTTCAAGCTAACAACATGTCAAGAAGATTTTGAATTTAAAAAATTATTATTCAATATGGTTGTTATACTCGATCGTAATCCAGCAACGCATGAAGTATGTTTTCAATATTTAAATATTGATAGAAATAGAAGCTGCATAACAGTGTATTTTTCATTTGTTTTTTTCTTGTTTTTTTGTTATGTTCATTACTTCGTACGAATTTCTCTAGTCACTTATAATAGCCAAATAGACTTTTGCATATCATGTATTCTTCAACAGATATTGATTGAGTTGATATCGTTGATGATTTCTATAAGGATTCCAAATTTTATTATAAAACTAATTCTTCATTAGACTAAAGCAATATTATTCGCTTTAGAATTCGTTATTGAGTTCTTGAGTAAATATCGATAGAATTAGAAAAAGTCTCATGACAATGTGCTTCATGCAGTTGAGTTTCGAAAACATTCTCGAACTATTAAGTTATTTCTAGGTGTTCATTATAAAATAAGTAGAAGTATTTCGATCTCAACCAGGTTCAACTCATTGAAACGAGTACTGAACGCAAAAAGTAATCTGAGAGTTTTCAGATTTTTTTTCCAGTCTTTGAATTGTTAACAATAAACTATTTCCTCACATAGATATCAAAAAAAATTGAGTTAATAAATAACATTTTCATGCCTTGACATTAGAATATTGTTTTCAGTCTTATTCTAAGAATTGTCAGAACTAATTTCATCTTGAAAGCTTATTGTTAAGTTTTCAGGAAGTAACTCTAGATTAAATCGAAAATTTAGTAATGTAAAAACACACTGGCCTTCAAAGTTCTATCATCATATCTTATATACAACTGTTACCCAGCATAATTACGATCACTTCTTCATTACATACTACGAGTATCTATGCTGTTACTTCTCTCGTTAGTATAGAATATATTTGCTTGATCAATTTATCAATATTCAAACCCTTATGTGAACTTCAGTGTATTGAATTTAGTTGATCGAACAAATATTAAAAATGAAATGCATTGATAGTTAGCGTTCTGTCATCATTTTTTACATCTTGTTTACTTATTTGAATGTCATTTTTTTCTTTCAAGTTAATTACAAGTACTCGATTTCTACTCGCTCTACTATCATATATTGAACCTTTACCAATAAAAACAGATCAGCAAGCAAATACATTTCATTGGAAACAATCACAATTTGAAGATCTTCAATTACATGCACTTGTTACTCTTTCTATTATTTTACCACATTCATTGAATGAATATTTTGAATATGGCGTTAGTACAAAACTTTTATTATTTTACGATTGGGTAATAAATGATGGTAAATAGAATAGTAGCACGAAAGATTTTGTTTTTGAGAGAAGATCTATTTGTTTTTCCATTTTTTAAGAAGAATTCAAAAGTGAGGGCAATAGTTTTTTCGGTAGAGGTGGTCGAAATTCTAAACAGTCACAATTAAAATATATACTTCGATTATTGCGCACTCTTGTTTCAATAAAAGATGAGCGTATTAATCTTGATCTATGCGATCAAGGTATGATCCCGTCAATTACAGGTTAGAACAAAATATCTTTTCGTTTCATGTCTATTTTATGAAATGATTCAATTTTTGTTCATATAGGATATTTAAAATTTATGACTAAAGAAAAATCGCTCTACATTGATTACCTTGACTTGGATATTATTTGTGATGGATTATTTATTTTAAGTTGTTTAGGTGAATTCGATGTTCATAGAAAAGTATGAAAACGTTTCTCTTGATTAAAATGAAAATCTATTTTTGTCAAGGAAATATTCGGTACCGATGGCATTGATATGTTAATTCAAATACTTTCGATTGATTCATCTTATGTTTGTGGTGGTCTTGGCTATCATCGATTACTCGTTGCAGCAATTGATTGTGTATGGTGTTGTGTTGTTGGTAGTGTTATTAATGAAGATGAATTTATTCAGAAGCAAGGTGTTTTTGTTCTTCTGGATTTAATCGAAGTATAAATTATGCGAGTTCATATTTTTGTTTTCTTTGTGCATAAAAAGATCTCTTGTTTTCTTTGAAATTAGAACAATCCAAAATCCTTACAAAACATCGTTCTCGGTTGTATGCTAGATTTAACCGAAAATTCTAAATGCCTTCATTTTCTGATTACATGGCAAGGACGTCAACACAACTATTTAACACATATACTTTGTGAATTATGGCGCGATGAAGAGCGTGAAACCCTTGTAAAGAAATTCAATTTTCATTATTTATTTCAATAAATGTAATATTCTGTTGCATCTTTCTTTCTTTTATTAAAGGTTGCTCGAACTGACAAAGGTATTATTAGTGATCATACAAAACCTTTAATGGGTGTTCTACAACAATCCGTACCAATAACACCTGTTAAACAATTTGAACCGTCACGAGCTGTTTTAGACTTAATTGATAATATGCGAGCGAAAATATATGGATTTTTTTGTAAACTAGGTTTTACTGAGCTACCTGGCTTATATGAACAAGATTTTATAACATTATGCATTATTGAAAATTTTCTCGATTTTAAAGTCGGTGAAATTTGGCAAGAAATAATGGCTGAACTTGAAATAGAAGGTGTGAAATTAACTGCACCGGATCGTGAAGCAACAGATACGATTTTACGAGCAACAGAAGAACGTGCACTAGGTATGAAGAATGCATGGAACGTAACAGATCAATTTTGTTTTGAATATTAAAATTTAGCTTTGGCTGCAACACAACATCATATCCTAAATCAATATCGTCAATATGATTTACAACATGAAAAAGAGTTTTACAATGATGTAAGCTATGGATTTAGTTTTTCTGCGAATCACATTCGTTTACTCTATAGTTAATAAAAAGACATCTATTTCACGAGAAACGTCAAGAAAAATGGAAATCATTTATTGCACGAACATCAAAATATCCGTTACTAATGGTATGATAATTCTACGGGAGACGATGTTATGTTGTAAGGGTTTCGTTCTATTATCTTAGGTTGCAAAAGATTATCAAAACCAAGCTATTCGAGAGTCTAGACCTGAAGAAAAAGATTATTCGGGCTATCATACAGTTCATAATTTAGAAATTCCAAATATATCAATAACGGTATGTACTTTTATGAACTTCATGTGTTTCTTTTAAATATTGTATTGTTCGTTGTAGGCTTTTACTGGCCCGTATTTAAAGATTGAAAGTACACCAATTGAAATTCTGAAAAGAATATAAGATATCAATCACAATACATACGAGGATTTAGAATAGCTTTTATTTTCTTCACGTATTTATAATAATTTTTATTTTTTTTTCTAAATAAATATATTCTATTGATTAGTTATTTAAAGAGAGAAGAACTATGAAATTCGAACCTTTCAAACTCTACATAGAACTATTAAATAGAATAGGAGAAAAATGAAGTGAATCGGTTGATTGAGATATTTTGCGAACTCTGACTTCGCTCGTCTTACCATGATATATTCAAAAGAAACTAACTCTAAAATTAAAAATAGAAACGAGTAGTTTAACGACAATGGATGTTGTTGAATTTTGACTTTAGAAAAAACCGATGATGGTATCATCGACGATCTCTTTAGTCAATGTTAAGCATAATAAGGGACCATTTCAGCTTTAGTTTTTTTATTCGAATATATTTACAGAAAGTTTTATTCAAGAATCTTGTTGTTGTCAAGCTATAAATCTACAAAACTACAGTAATTGCTTAACAAAGAATTCTTCTTCGTGAAATCAAAAATCGAAATATGAACATTGCTATTACACCAGTTCATTGTGATGTTCGTCAAAAATAAACACAAAACTGATGTTCACTTTCTTTCTCATTAATTACTGCCTAATTTATTCCAAAAATAATATTAACATCTCTGGATCTTCTGCTCTACATCATTGGATTTCAGAAGACATTCTTATGAGAACAATAATGTATTAAACACTATGAATGGATATTTTTTCTTGTGAGTTAACTTCTTTGTTCGTTTCTTTCTATTTCAATCGATCATAATAGTCATTCGGACATTTGAAATCAACAGTTATCAGTTTTTGCTATGAGTTGAATGTACATCCTCTACAGTGGACTAATGACTGTGTCGCATAAACTAACTCTCGGCTTCTATCAAAGATTTTTGTTTTTGATCTTTAGTACTGATTCGATTCAACTTCTAAATCTTCTGTTGTTGTTGTTGTTGCTGTTGTTTCGATTTGATGGTAAGAACAGTCATCGTTTGTTGTGAAGAAAATAGATAACTTTTTAGAAGACGATTTAATGAATAATCATTAAGAAGATATCGTTTAGCTCTATTATGATTGAATAATTGACCGTTACTTAATTGCCTGATTAAATTTAAGACAGAATAAGTTGTCGAATTCAAATTTGTTAATAAACCAGTTGATCGTATAGAACAAATAGGTGCTAATTGTAAAAAGAGAAATGAGCCCGATAATGTTGATCGTTCACTATAAAAATTAATAATGAATATTTGATGAGCGAACGACATATTTGTACTAAGGCGATTCATAGCTACATTAATATCATCAAGAGTTTTCAATGATATTTCACATGATGGCAGAAGAAGTATCTTTCGACCTAGAATTCATTTCAAAAGTCAAACAATTTCATCGTTTAGAAAATAGAAAGTTGTAATATACAATGTTCAGCATTCGAAAAAATACAACAATAGATTCATGAATGTAAAGAAAGCGTCAGCCTTGACAAATTCACAATGATCGTTTGAGATTAGATGTTTTTGTTTTGATAATAGATTGAACGGATGATAGAGACTAGAAAGATTAAATCTCTACATCATTCGATCGTCAATTTTATAAGCAACACTCTTGAGATCTCTGATATTACTCTAGTGGTTAATTAGTCAATATTACATGAGTAAATACATGGAAGATTTTGACTGTGTTGAATGAAAATGATAGTTAGGGATTCTTTTCGTTCGTTTGAAATAATCTGAAAAAATATAATCAAACTTTCTTTGGAATAATGATGAATAAAAGTGAACAGTTTGATGTCGTTTATCTCTGACGAATCATAATATTCAACGTAAGAATATTTCATAGGAAAAAACATCATCTTCATATTGTTCAAAAATCATTCATTTTTTAGAACATACTGTTTAGATGAATAACATTATCTGTGCCCTTTTAAATACTGAAAAATCCCTATATCTATTGATTCATATACACAATTTATTTGTCATACAACGAACTCTATGTATTTTTCTTGTTGAACAAATCTTACAAGTCAAGAAAAACTTCTACCTGTATCAATCAATCGTAATCGTTTCATATTGATTATATCGCAGAGATAATTATTAAAAAAAGCTAAATTCATGCATGTTAATCGTATTGAATTATCATTGAAAATTTTTCTAAGACCATTGTATATTGTTTTATAAATATGATGAAGAAATGAAGATCGATATTGTTCTGATTGTTTATGATCATCGATAAGAATACAAATTGATCTATAATCATTATGATATGTTAAATGAAGTTGTAAATCAATTAATTGTTCTAGACATGTGTCATGATCATCCAATAATGTTTGCAAATCTTTACAAGCTAAAGTATTTCTCGATGCTCTAGCTATAATTATATGATCATATACTTTATACTGATATGTAGCCACAGAACTATCAAGTTGCAAGTTAACAATAGACTTTTGTTGTCGATTGAGTAATGATTTATCCTGTTGGATTACATCGGTTTGATTTTTCAATAGGTGACAATTATCGACTTGATTGTGCTGCGGATTGGTTTTAATCAGAATCGATGATGATGATTGTGTGCTTGATCGATGCAACCAAGAACTATTTCGTTTTTGTCTACGAAACAGCCGTTGAAGGAAATGATAGATTCGTTTTTTATTGTAGTATTGTTGTCTTTTTCGATATTGCAAACAGTGATGATTGATTTTGAAATGGAATGTTTTGGAATTTCGGTCAGCATTCGATGCAAGATGATCAACGATTGATGACGAATGGTTTCTTTCATCAGATGTTAATTGTGTATCGTTATTTGGTGAACATCTGAAATGAGTTCAAATGTAGAATTCATTAATGTTTACTAGTTTTTCTTACTTGATGATATGAGTTTTGGAACTATAGAAGACTTTTCTATTGATCGTATGTTGCGTATTGTTATGTGCGAAATCGGATATAAGCATAGATTGTCTATCTTGTTGGTACATTTGATCAAATGAAACTGATATTAAATTGGCATCATCGTTGAAATGAGCATTCATGGAGAAATCGAACCGATCTAAATCAATGATATCGCATGGGTTGACACACTTCAATGGCGAAGGCATTCTAAGAAAGTTTTTGTATTGCACATCATTACAACGAATCTTAAAATTGATCGATGTAGATTTGTTTCTTTTCTTTTCAGGATTATCAGATGTTTCATTGACGTCGAATCGAGTTGAAGGTACATCGAGCATCTGCTCATGAGATATATGATTAATAGGCACTTGATGTTTTATCTTTAGTGACGATGAACTAATCGATTGATTTTCACTTGACACATGTTCTAACGATTGGTGCATTCCTGTTTTATATTCATTTGTTTTAATCAAATATAGAAGAGTATTTACTTGACAAGATCGTGTTACATATGTCAATGTTCGAGATTCTTCTTTAGCTTGTTTCATAAAACTTAATGGACTTTTTGGTAGAAGTACAGCAAATAGTTTCGTTTGCGTTGCTCGATTGAATGATTTTATTATGAATTTAAATTTATTTTTATCCGATGGAAAATCTTCGCTTGTTTTAATAACATCTTGTGATGATAGTGAAATCTTAGGATTAAATTTCATTTCTGAATTTCGTTCTGATAGGGAGAAAAGAAGAGATTTGGAACTTGACGGTAAATAGTGTTCAAAGTTTGACTGCATAGAATATCGTTGAATATTCGTATCTTGTTTCAGTACATTTGACTTGAAAATGAAAGAAAAAAACGAGGCGTCAATTTATTTGCATGGACTTGAAACTGAGATGAAAAGTAATTGATCAGTTTTTTATTTCTACAGGGAAATTTATCTTGAACTCAAATCTTTCTAGATCAACAGATCAATAATAAACGTCATAGAAAACGAATAACTATTGAAATTCGAAAGACAATTCAGTGGGCAATCAAATTGATCTACTTCTATCGTGTATGTTTGTTAATCGTTACTCAGTAATATTGCTTCGTTCAAATAATATGAGCGTGTATCGTACTCCATCGAAAAAATGAAGATGTATCGGTACTATTATCGATTGTGTTGCTAAATATCTGCTTTGTACTATGTGCCTGCCCGATATAAAAGATTCTTTTTAGCTGATTCGGAAACATCAGTTCCTGTTAAACGTATTGTAACAATTTCTTTTTCAATCTTTTCATAAAAGAATTGAACATGTACATATGACAAGTAGAGGTTATAACTCATTTGATTTAATCGCACGGGACGATAGGACTGGTGGTTCTGATTGTCAATCTTGAATATGACAAGTATGATTATAGGTATTGTGAGATTAGTGACGTAACTTGAATATTTCGCTTTATAGATGATTGAATACTTTCTTTTTCACAATGAACGAAAAAATCATTTTCACAAACCTTGGTTTCAATCGATGAACTCTCAATATGTTCATCAAATTTTTCTGACATTAATGATGATTTTAAAACATGTGTTGGTTTCTCTTTTGTTAATTGTATATTCGTTTCGTATTTCTCTAGAGCATGATGCACTTGATCAGATTCGATTTGAATGGTAGGTTGATGTTGACAGGATTCTAGTCGATTGTAAGAACTATCTTGAGTATTAACTGCTTCAGGAAATGAATCGAATGAAAAAGAAAAATTCGCTTGTTGACTGCTATCTCTTAATAGTTGATTCGATGCAAGAATATTATTATTTTCTGTCATTGCTATAATAAATCGACAATGCATACAATAGGTTTTCATTTGTTCAAGACAAGGACATTGAATAATTGCTAATTCATAGTCATGTAAATTTATCGAACAATGACATTCGAGTAAAAGAATTTCAAATACTCTATGATACTGATTTTCTTTTAAAACGGATAAAGCATATTTTTTTACATCGACGTATTTATACCATGGATTAATTAGACATGTATAATTCGAACGTATTACAAGTGCATCAACATGCTTTCGAATTTTATTACCAGGCATGAAATGAATTTTGCCATTGTTATCAAAACTTTTCCAACTACATATATATGATTGTTTTTTATCGAGAATAGAACGATAATTTTCAATGATTTTATATGTTTCATTATAATTGTGACAAGAACATGGTTTGTTCATTTTTACTTTTTATTTACACTATAAATAGAAAAAGTCAGTTAAAAACTTTCATATAGAGTCGTGATACTGTTCTTTTTAAATTCTAACGCATTCGATAAATATTCGTTCGATTGTTTTTAATCAAGAGAAACCAAAATAGGACAAATAAATAGCTGTTGAATCTTTTACCTGATTGCGCCAACGTGATAATCAATCGTTCGATTTAGAAACTTGCACACAAAAAAAAAACTTCAAGTGCACAATTTATTTATATTTTCGTTTTTCAACATGTCAACTAATTAGAAGACAAACAATGTCATGAAATTCGTGTTTAATGTAACCGTGACATCATGTTTGATTTCATTTCATTATAAAAAGAATTCCATTCGGTCTGAAGAATAAACATCCACATTTTATCGCATGCATAAGTAAGATGTCGTTAAGGCATGTGTTTTTTTTCTTCGTTTCTTCGTGGCCTTGGAATGCTGGTAGGAAGAAAGTAGAAGAAGAACAAGCAAAATGCCGTAAGCGACGAGAAAAGAAAAAGAAAATAGCAAAAGAAAGAGAACTACGCATGTACGTCAACTGATGACTAGCTATTATATTCTTTCGTCAACCCTTCGCCGTCGTTCTTATAAAAAATTGTGACGTGCATCAATCGTTTACTTCTTTTGCAAACTTTTGGTTATCGTGTGACTAACAACAGCTATACAAAGAGGCAAGAAGATCAAAAAATAATGTATCCGAATCAACAGTACCCAGGACAAGGCGGAGGAGCTAATAATCCATATCCTCCACATCCTCAACAGCAACCTCATAATGCTGGTGCTGCACAACAACCACCGTATGGTAATCCTGGACCTTACACTATTGGAGCTGGCTTAATGGGGTAACACATTATGTTTATTTTTTTTAGCAGTTAACGTTAGATAATCAAAGTAGGATATGAGAGATACAGATTGATACCAAATGAAAATTTAACATTTAAAAAAATTGACTTTTACACTTTTTTTTAATAAATTCCTAAATTCATTAGTCGTTGAATCAAAAATTTTACATAACATATATACGTCATGTAGTTAGATTAGTCGACATAAAATACCTACTTAGCTGCATACATTTCAATTGATAGCCACATTTCTGATTTCGTTCATCGACATCGTTCTTTTGTATATGCATGTTGACTTTCAATACAATTTGTTGAATGTGAATCACATGAAAAAGCAATTTTCTGTCATTTGACTGAAACCGAAGCGTTTTACAGCTTAATACGAGCACATAAGGCTCGCTTGAAAATGTTATTTTATTCGCCATATCATTCGTACGTAATTAAAGCGTACTGATGTTGAAAAATTTATAAAAATACAAACTATTATTCTTGCTAATATGCAAAAGAAATATGTAAAAACATTGAAACGACAAATGAAAATTCGATTATCTATTCATTTTAGCGGTCCTCAATCAAACGCGTCTGCACCATACGGTGGTAATCAAGGTGGATATGGAGGCTCCGGCAATCCATACTCGCAAAGTTCTCAATCTCATGGAAATCCTTATGCCCAAGGTGGCTATGGCAGTTCTGGCCCAGGTAGTGGTCCTGGTGGATATCCGCCTTCCGGTCAACAACCATATGGTGGCAATGCTCCACAAACTAATACTCCAGGCTCTGGATACCCTCCATCACAAAGCGGAGGCTATCAACCACGACCTGGTGCTTATCCACCTTCGAGTGGTGGTTATCCGCCTTCCAGTGGTGGTTACCCCCCTTCTAGTGGTGGTTATCCGCCTTCCAGTGGTGGTTACCCCCCTTCTAGTGGTGGTTACCCCCCTTCCAGTGGTGGTTATCCGCCTTCCAGTGGTGGTTACCCCCCTTCTAGTGGTGGTTACCCCCCTAACAGTGGTGGTTATCCGCCTTCAAGTGGTGGTTATCCGCCTTCAAGCGGTGGTTATCCGCCTCCTAGTGGTGGTTTTTCAGGACAACAACCACCATATTCATCCCAGGGTGGTTCTATGTCGAATGATCAACGTGCACAACTACTTAATCAAGTTATTCAAAGATATGAAATTAATCAACAAATAGCTTCACGTTTGCAGATACTTGGTAATTGTGAAATCGTTGTATTATGCGATGATTCCGGTAGTATGAATACACCTCTTACAGGTACTAATCAAACACGGTGGGATGAATTGAAATCTGTATGTAATCGATGATGTATTATTTTTGAAGAAGTCATTTTTGCCTTTTTCTTACATAGCTGGTTAATACTGTCGTTGACATATGTTCAATTATGGATCCGAATGGTGTTGACGTTTATTTCCTGAATCGTGATCCTATGCTTAACATATCTAATGGACAGGCTGCACGTCATGCATTCAATTCACCACCACAAGGTTTAACTCCACTTGTACCAGCTTTAAGAAGAATTCTTGCGGCTAAACGTAGTTTATCATTTGAAAGAAAACTTCTGATTCTTATTGCTACGGATGGGTAGAGTATTGAAAATTGAAATCAATCGTCTTCGTTACTTTTAATGTTGCGTTACTTTTTTCGTTTTAGAGCACCAACAAATGAACACGGTCAAACGGATATTGGTACATTGGAAGCTGTTTTACGTAATGAACGTACACCAAATACATATGTAACATTCTTGGCATGTACAGATGATCTTGATTCTGTGAATTATTTATCGAGCTGGGATAAATCAATGTCTAATGTGGATGTTATCGATGATTATCGTTCAGAACGAGCTGAAATTCAAAGAGTACGTGGACCAAGCTTTCCATTTTCTTTTGGTGATTATATTGTTAAAGCTTTATTGGGTTCAGTAGATCCCTGGTAAATCTAGTTTTTATTTGATATTAAATTATATGGAACAATATTCTTTGTTTTACTTTAGGTTTGATTCACTAGATGAGCGTGCCTAAACTAAACTCTTATGGTATGGAAGAAAAAATCAAAGACTTCTGTTTTTCGCATATGTAAAAATAAGAACAAGATTTTAAAAAACAATTTTTGCTAACACAATTTAAAGTTATAATTGGCTAAAATGACTTAAAGAAAAAATCTCTTTTTTTCTACTATACTTAAATTACAAACATGCATTCAAAAGTACATCCATCGATCTTTTAATTCATTTATGATATCTGAAAAATAAAAGACGTATCTTTTTTAAATAGTAGGACACATAAATATGAGTATAAACGCATATATGCAAGTTGGGGTTAACAAAAACTGAAACTTATTCCAAACGCATTGACCAAGGCAGACAAAAATGGTTACATTTAGTTGTTGCCAACGTTTTGTGCCTCTCGAAATAATGTTGATGTCCGCAATTATCAGAATATGACAAGTTTAAATCGTTCGCAATTCTTTTTCAGTCTTCTTCAGGTTGACTCAAAACCTTTCTCATTTCCGTTCTCCACGATTAGCACATTCACGAAATCAAATAATCGGAAATCTTGTTCTGATTTTATTGCCTACGATATTGATCAGCATTTACTTCCTTTTCTAGTTTATCTGCAGTCAAATCTTTTGCATTCATCTATTCGTATATTAATATGGTTTTCGCCTCAGTGTATTTCTTAGACTAATTAAAACTAAGAAATGATTTTAAATTATGATGATTATTTAACAAATAATCACTTATCTCATGACACTTTATATGTAATGCGATAAAAATTCCTGTTCAAATCGTTGTTAACATTTCTCGCTGAAATCTATTTACATGATGATTTGCCTTTATGTCGGTAAACATTTCCCACAGCGCGACGTGCAGAGATGCTATATTACCTGCAACAACGGAGATTTTCTGAATTTTGCAACTTTTTTTTACAAATATCTACGGATTTCTTCTCATAATAAGCTTTTGTATTATCTTCTCATTTCCGTCGAAATCTAACTTTCTAAATTATTTGAATACCAACGGACGAAAGTTTCAACATAGTTGTGACTATTTTTTCATATAAGTTACAGCTAAGTGTATTGCTACTGTTGTGGGTTGCTCTTGACGTAACATGGACCAATGGATTATTTTTGCCGCTGTGATCTAATCCCCAATTCAAACCTCCACATCCTAAACGAACGTGTTAACTGTTCTTCTACTGAATTTCAACGTAACAATCAATAACTTACACGGACTTGCCTTTCTATTTTATTGTTTCTTTGTTTGAAAAAGAATTGAATTTCAGCTTTATAATCTGAAAAATCCGGGTGTATCATCAAGAAGTCTCAAGAAATTACTGCTCGACATAAGAAGAAGCTGGATGATCTCTTCAATTGATCAATAAAACATACTCTTGCCTCTGTCATTCAAGCACCGATATAAAATTTAAAATTCACATTCTTCTAAGATCACAAGACAAAATGTACTAATCATCTAAAAATTTTTATTTTACTAATATAATGTCATTCTTCTTCTAGTATGGAGAAACAAAAAAAAAGACTCGTGCACATTTAATGTCGTTAGATTAACATTATCTTTTACCTTTATCTTTGTTTTAAAGTAGCATTTCAGTGTAGCATAATATATTATGATCGACTTTGCTTTTTCACTATTATTCTTATTGTTTAGTTCTGACTGGTATCATAGAGATTGATAAAGAAAGATCGATCAACATTGATTTTGATTCTCACTATTTACTACATATCATCATTGTAGCAAAGATTGGAAAATATGGTGTTTCTAAAAGGTCTACTCTCAACCAGGTAAGCAAATACGATATGAAAAAATAAGTATCAAGTACAGATTTCTGGGTTGTACATGACTTTAAAAACTATATAATCTATCTATTGTTTGCTATCACGAAAACTCACATATGAATGATGCTGCTACATCAAAAATCGATTCCGATCCAATAGTGTTTATTTGTTTTTGTTTTCAATAGAGCAGAAAAAAATCATTATTGTTGACATTAGACAAAGATCGATGTACTTTGTGTTTCAAGTTGTTTTTTCACCGTCGAACGTATTATATTTTTGAATTTAAATGAAGTAAAGATGTAGTATTTAAAAAGACAAGCCGAAAAAGGAACTTCATCCGATCTTGATCTTTTTGCTAAGTTATTCAAACGGCTCTTTATTTGTTCAAGCAATTATTATGTCACTTAGTATTCAGTTTCTCACTTATTGCAGATCAAAATATCATTATGAATGAATAGTATTTCTCATCTTTAAAACATAAACGAATTGAGCTTACAATTTCTAAATTCATATACGGGAAAGCATACCCTGGTTTCACCTGAACGATAAATCAAATCTGTAGAACAATTAGAAACATTGATAAGACGTACACAGTACGTTTAAGAATAGAAGCAAAAAACAGATAAGCGAAGCATGTTCAGATAACTATGATGCTACATACATCTTCAATGATAATTAAAATTTTATCAAACGCCGTTTTTCGATCATGTAGATTTCTATGCAACAAACTGAATCTACGTCAATTCATTACTGAAAGTTCAATATTGAATTTAATCTTGAAAATATATATTCCTTTACGATTACATGTTACACCACTTTACCAACGATAAATTATCTTTCAAAAGCGAAGGTAGATTATGGTTGTACTTTTTTGAAGTACAATTGAAAACGGGAATATCGAGTCACAAGACCAAATAATCGCTCCTGCCTCTTTCCTCTTATGTTGTTGAAAAGATCTTAAAGGTGTAACTACGTAGGTGACCGAGATTTCAATGTACCTTTACATATTTTATTCAAGTAGTATCTCACTCGAGTGCTTGAACAGCATTTTAACGACATTTAATGATCAATGAAAGGAGTCATATTGTGTTTGACAATTTAATTTTCCAGAGATTGAGTGAATAGCTGTGTTTTTATTGTGATTTGAACTAAAATATATAGATTCACTTTTCTATTTTCGACTAGACGACAAAAATTTATCGTCATTACTGCTGCTGTATCTATTCTTGCTATCAGTGGTGTTATAGTTGGTCTTGTCGTTGGTTTAAAAACATGTGAGTATATGCGTTATAGTTAGCTACTAATTGCTTCACAATTAGTTGCTTATTTTATATAACATTCAAAAAGATATTATTCAAAGGTTATCGCTTAATTCAAATACTCGTTCAGAATAGTTTTGTGAAGTAGTCTATGTATAGACCGCATAAACATATTATGTTCAATGGACAAACAAATCCTATGATAAATTCATCGAATCTGTAGAATATATTTTTAAATAGAGAATAGACGATGTTCAATGGATTTCAATGTATCATCAAGAAGATTGAACAAATAAAATTCGAAATACTCATGTTGCTATTAGGAGAAAGTAGGGAATAGGTTCAAATAATATTTTAGTAAAATCGTTCATTGATAATCTCTCAATATTTTCTTTAGTATGAAAATCACTGTCAATTTAATAGTTCATGATTTTATATTATATTGTTATCTCTTTGCACTAAGCGTTCTATGAAGACTTATCCTTAGTATTTATTTTACATATAGTCTCAACTATTTTCTTTTCCTCTATCAATAATACATGGTACTCTAGGAAAGCTTCTAAACGGGATTTACTTTCCATTTGAAACTTGATAAAGCTATTGAATGTTTAATATGTTGTGAAGTTCTTGGAAACAAGAGGTTGCTTGAATATCTTAGTATTATTCATCTGCTTTGCAAAGACTAATTTCAAAACTAATTTTATTACAGATCCTTAGATACGAGTCCAGAGAGAATTTTAAGTACATGAGAAAGCAGGGCTTGAGCTCCACCCTATACAATCATTTTGCAGTTCGGAAATGTGAAGTCAAAGTCTTTGAAACTGTTTATACATGTTACGGTATTAAATTGATGATCGTCACGACACGTTGTTATCTTACATAGTCGGTAATTTCAATATACATACATCAACCAACGTTTTTTGTAAATAATTAACTAACTAATTAGAATACTATGTGAATTATCTATAATCATGAAAATCAATTGAATCAAAAGAATGCATCTAAGAAAGTTCTTGCATTTGTGAAGCAAAAGTTTTTAAAACTTATTTCATGTGAATAATATTTTTGACGCACATCTTCTGTTGACCGTTAAATTCATTTAGCTGTCTCGAACAGTGAGGAGCAAGTTTGCGGTGCCGGTCATGAAACATACGTTATAGATGGTTCATCCATTCTCGGAAAATATTCCAGAGCAGCCGTTGCTGCTGATAATGTTGAATGCTCAAAAATCGGACGAATGATCTTAGAAAAGAATGGTACAACCATGGATGCTGCTTTAGCCGCCGCCATTTGTAATGGCGTTATGAATGCACATTCAATGGGTATTGGTGGTGGGTGTGTTATAACAGTTTATTCGAAGTAAACAAGGAAACTACATATTTTTATTTCGAAACTTTATTTTTCTCATTACATGCCATTCGTAGGGAAAGAAACAAAGCGTATAGTATAATTGGAGTAAGTGAAAGATAGCGACTAATAGTATGTTGTGTAAAATATCCAAGCATTTTAGCGAGAAAAAGCACCATTAGCAGCTAATTCGACGATGTTTGTCGGTCGAGAGAACATGTCGGTTGCAGGTAAGAATTTCCTTATAGAATAATTAGAACTCAACGAAGCTTGTACTGAAGGTGGATTAGCCATTGGTGTACCCGGTGAACTACGAGCATATAAAAAGGCTTATGAAGAATTCGGTGGAGGTATAACATGGAGAGAACTATTTGAGCCAACAATTCAATTATGTCGAGGTGGTTTTCTTGTTAGTGAAGCACAAGCTACAGCTATTAGGCAGACAAGACGCGTTATTCTTGACGATCCTACACTAAGGTTTATACGGAATATATTGTTTAAAAAAGTTGAGGATAAATAAGAATATTTGTCTAGCGAACTTTTTATCAAAAATCCGAGTACAAATGAATTATATGGGGCTGGTGACATAATGAAAAGACCCAAATTAGCTGACACACTCGAAATAATAGCCGATCAAGGTCCTGATGTTTTCTATACTGGAGTTTTAGCTGATAGAATTGTTGAGGAAGTTCAGTCTCGAGGTGGCATTATAACAAAACAGGATCTTGCCGATTATGATGTTGATTTTAGAGAAGCTTTGAGTATTGATCTTAATGGTACATTTACAGCATATACAACACATGCACCTACCAGTGGACCAATCCTTACATTTATTTTGAATATTCTTCAAGGTATAGAAATATTTATCTAGAACAGAAAATTGTCTTTGGATACAGGTTGTTTAACAAGGTTTCGATGTCAATGAAAATGACTTACAACATTTATCAAGATCTTCTCTATTTTATCATCGTCTTATTGAGGCATTTAAATTTGCTTATGCCAAACGAAGTGAACTTGGAGATCCATTAAAGATAAATATTACTGAAGTAGGAAAAATGAAAATCTTAACCTAGATCTTTCAATCATAACAAACATCAAAATATTTTTAGCTTATTCATAATTTAACTTCTAGAGAATATGCACGGGATATTCGATCACGCATCAAGTATGCGAAGCAATCTAATGAAAATCGTACGCATTGATTTTATCCGATTTCGTTTTTTCTTCAGCGATGATAAAACATTTGGTTTTGAATATTACGGTGGAACATGGCTAGATAAAATGACAACAGGAACAGCACATATATCGGTGGTTGGACTTGATGGTGATGCTGTAGCATTAACATCAACAATTAATCTCTAGTATAATTTTTCTAATAGGTTGATTTCATTAAAGATATATATGTGCTTGTTGTTCTTGTATCTATTTAGTTTCGGTTCAAAAGTTGTTGGTCGCCATACAAATATTATTTATAATGATGAAATGGATGATTTTTCAACTCCAAATACAACTAATGCTTTTGGTGTTCCAGCAAGTCCAGCTAATTTTATAGCACCAGGAAAACGACCGGTTTCATCGATGGCCCCATTGATTGTAATCGAAAAGGGAAATCAACGTATACAACAAGTTTTAGGTGCTAGTGGTGGCACTAGAATAACAACAACGATAGCTCAAATTGCCATGCTTAATTTATGGTTTAATGAAGATATTAAAAAAGCCATTGATTTGCCACGTCTTCATTCACAATTACTACCACAAGAAGTCATTGCTGAAAATGGTTTCAATTATGTAAGTATGCTTTTATCGATAGATTATTTAGGAAGTTGTTTGCTTTTGATTCATCATTCTAATTTAGGACATATTAAAACAGTTGAGTGATCGTGGTCATAATATAACATGCGGTGCGTATGGTGGTTCTACTGTACAAGGTATTGAATGGCGTGATACAGTCAATCAATATTGGGCTAACTGTGATATACGTAAAGGCGGTGCACCTGATGGAATATCTTGAAAAATAATTTATGGATATTTTTTTATTCAGTTTTTTTTTCAAACGATATTCGAAGATAATTGACATGCAAATCTTCACCTAAATTAGTGAATAGCTTCTATCTGTTTTATAAAACAAAATAAAAAATATCAAATAAAGACATATATCGATATAACCCTTTCAGAAAAGTAGAAGAATAAATCTCACATTATTATACATGAATACAAAGAGCCTTTAGGTGAAACTTGAAGTGACACGATTAGTTAGATATTTGACATTTATTTTGATTAGTTTAATACAGAGAAAAAGATTAATTTCATCCGTAGTAAAACACATTGATCGATATTGGTCATCGATAATGTGCAGAAATCAATTTTTTCTATTAGTCAATTCAAAATACAGTGTGATGTAATGAATCTTAGTACAGCTCTTCTAATTATAATGATCTGCATGATACAGTAAAGTGTACGTGTCTGAGTCTTCGAACGTTTAAGTTTTTTTTTCGTGTGAATGCAATAAACAGGGAAATTGAATATGCAGACAGAGAGTACATAGTATAACCGAGAATAGTATTACAATGAATAGTTAATTCTTTATCCCTTTCTTTGTGTCGAAATTTCCAGAATCGATAAGTATTTTATGCTTTTCAGTTCTTGGCGCGATGATCTTTTGAAATGGTCAGAGAATCTTCACTGTGCTTAAGTCATTGATGTTCGACAGTGCCAACAAGTTCAGGTATCTCCTCGAATAGCAAGTCTGTATCTGCTGTACATCTATGTCTACAATCATTATTTTTCTGTATTCCTCATTACTGATCATTTCACTGAATCGTGTGGCAAGTAGATGTTTATGGCACTCATACATCAGTATATAGAATAAATTCTTTTTTTTTTCAAAGCAGTTCAAACGATAATATAATTATTTGGAACGTTCAATATATTTACTATCAGTGTGATTATCCAGCTAAATAATGTTATTCTATCATATACATAATGACATGTTCGTTATGCGATAGAAAAAAAAATATCATAGAACATCATTTGTATTTTATGCTTGCTTTTCATTTTGGAAGATCGAATTACTTGTTTTTCTAATCTGAATGTCATGGAAAAATTCTTATTTCTAATTTCTTAGACGAAATGAGAAATGTGAGCAACTATGTCAAATGCCGTACTTCACGTCCAAGCTTACCTGTTTCAGTAAAGAAAAAGTGAATGCAAGTATGAAACTAACATCAATATTCTAGTAAGAATACGGGACTGCATCATTTAGAAATTTTAATACAATTAGAAAAAATTAAATTGTCAATGAAGACAAGATATAGATCTTCAATGATTAAAGATTCATCATCGTGCTTACATTTGATATTAATTGGTATGTTAAGTATTATCTCGAAAAGATCTGAAGGTGTTCGTTCTTAAATATTTCAAACAAAGTTTTGGATCGAAGCTTGATTGACTTTTTTCTGCTGAGATTCTAACTGGTATTTATTTTTTTAATGTTCTTGTCAGGATCTTACCCTGAAAATGTCTCGTATGCAATAGTTCATCGAGTATTTAAGAATTGATTGTTAGCATAACTCTCGAGTTTTTCAACAGTATTTTGATTTGTTCTTTTGCTACTATACTTCATTTGTTTTTGAACGAATAATACATCAAATCTACGGATCCTGTAGAGATTTAATTAACTTTACAATGCATAGCACAAATGTGATGTTCGACATGAATCTAAGTCAACTAACAGTATAGTAACCCCAAGTTGATGATTGATAGATGATATGTAGATAAATCTGTAAACAAAATATTTCGAGGTCACCTTGACTATTTATTGTTTATTCAAAAGCAAAACGTTTATGGAAGTATAAAAGTAAAAATGTTGACGAATAAAAGAAAAAAGAGTTGTTCTACAATTCAAATTCATGTTAAATATCAAGAAACTATCAATTGATTTGCGCTTGAACCTTGTCTAATATTTCATTTAGAATTCAATCTTATTCTTATTGTATGATGTAGATTAGTTCGCAAGTCGGTGTCCTGCATAAGTATAAACTACGACATTTAGTTTTTTCGATAAAACAGAAACACGCAAAACAAGTAAGAGAAAGGATTCAGCCAATTTGTATTTACACAATCGTGAAAATACAAAATGAGGTCAATGTTTTTTCATACATTCTTATCGCTTAACTTTTTCCTTTCTTGCTGTTCTAAGTAAAAGCATATCATAATACGCAGCCCACTCTGTTCGTTTACATCATAAATTATTTCTATAAATAAATGAAGTACAATTATGTGAAAAATAGAACGAGGGAGAAAATTTAATTAATTTTAATTCTATATTAACCTTCAGTTTTATGAAAAAAAACTATCTATGAATAGCATGACTGAATTTGATGCATAAATGAAAAATTAATAATACTTGACGTTTGTCTATTACAATACCTTGTTCTTTTTATCTTTCGAGCTCTGAAAAAGACACGTATTTATTCATAAGCATGTTTAATATCTACCTAGAATTATCAAGGATCGTCTACCTCTCAATACGTGTCGTCTCTACGAAAGAAGTGTAAAGTATGAAATTAAAGAACAGAACACATAACTAATGACAAAATAAATACGATACTAACGAATGATAACGTTTTTACACTATTTTCATGTCCAAAAATTACAACTGAGATACTTTCAATATGATTTTATAATGATAATAAACTGAACGTCCTGATTTTGAATTCTATGAATAGTAAAATTAAAACGATATCATCTCGATCTGTCATCGAATGAGATTCTTCTGAAGTTTCAACGATATGCATTCAATATGTTGTTCAATTTGTATGACATCTGGATGTGTGCTAGATAAAACTTGATGATAGATACTAACAGCTTTATCGTAATAAGATAAAGCCTTTTTTAATTGTCCTCTTTGTTCACATATAAAACCAATACCACAGTAGCTGACAGCAATTTCTGGATGTAAAGCGTGAAGTGTATTTTGTAAAAGTTTCAATGATATAGTATAATGTTCGAGTGCTAGATCATATTGACCAAGACATAAATAAATAATAGCTATATTATTATGTGATATGCCTAAATCAGGTTGATTAACTGATAGATTCTTTTGACGAATAGCTAATGCTTTTTGATGACATTCAAGCGCATCAGCATAATTTTCTTGTTTTTGATATATTCCACCTAGATTTGTATAACAAGTAGCTACTTGTGAATGGTTTTCATCGTAAGCTCTAGCAGTTATTGCCAATGCTTGATAGTAGGCCGATAGTGCTTGTTTATAATTTGATTTATCAAAATAAATCTTGCCAATACAATTATAACTATCAGCTATACTTAGATCGTCGTCTTTTAATATTATTAATCTAATATCTAAAGACTTTTGATGTAATTTAAGACTTTTATCATGGCAGTTTTTCTCCATTTCTATACATCCTAATGCATAATAACTATCGGCAAGAATTTGAGAGTCATTGTATGATTCGTTAAGTAATCGTGTAAAGAAATTTTCAGCTTCATTCAATTGACCTATTTTTCTTGTAAAATTTCCAAAAGCAAGTACACTTGGTTTTTCAGCATCGTCATCAAGTCCGAACGATTGAAAAATATTTTTCAATTGTTGATCATTATCTCGACATAATGAGAGTCGCACAATCCATAGTTCATCGGTCTGACGATGAATGTTATGTAAACGAAAAATAGATCCTAGTGTAAACACGACTTCTCCAGATTGCTGAAAACAACCACTCGATTTAACAAATCCAAATGGTTTTCTTGAATTATGACACGAATCAGCATCAAGCTCAAATATAACACGCTCGAGTTCATTCGAAGATGATGTTTGATCAAGAAGGAGTACAGCTAATTCACGATGAATAGTTGTTGAGAAAAAGGAATTCATTGAAATTAAATGACCAATAGAATTTCTCAACAGAACTACTTCTTCTTTTGTCATCCATTGACTTCGATAAACTCGAATAGGTAATGCACATTGATTTTCAAGGATTGTTTGACGAATATCATGAATAAAAAATCGGAAAAGAAACAAAAGATCCGTATTTTTTGTTCGAAGAGCTTTATCTAACATTCGATACATGAATGAATCTCTCGTATACCAATAAAGAGCTTTTTCCGATGAATAATTCTTTTGAAATTCTTGTATAAGTTTTAGTTCATTATGAATTCCACTGTATTGTTTTTTACAAAGATGAACTAACCTATTTCTATCAGTCTTCATTGGTCTCAATCGAAGTAGAGCATCAATTAACAATTGTGTGTAAATAAAATTATCATTATAGATATTATTTGATGATTCATGGTATGTTTTCGTTTGAAAAATACTTATCGACAATTGCTCGTTGACTAGATTTTTAGATCGTTTTGAACGTTCTAGTAAAACTTTATCAATCAATTCATCAAATTGTGAAACAACCTCTTTAACCTAAAGTCGCAAAATAACAAAAAAATATACGGCGTAATTTTCTGTTTTTTTTGTTCTCCAATTATTTTTTAGTATTACCTTTTTGTATTGCCTAACCCATTCTTCATTGGTTGTTGTATCTAAAGAATAGATATAAATTGATGCGATTTGTCGAAGTTCATGAATGTGAGGTATTATTCCTTGAGCTAATTCATCGCCGACAATTAATATAAGTCGTTCATCTTGTGATACAGATCGAATATAATCTTCACATTTGCTCACATTTTCAAATGTTTTTAAATGATCAATTGAAGATCGGATTAATGTTTGACCATGTCTATTTATTTTAGATGTATTTACCAAACTATCAAGCCATATCAAAGGATAGACGGTAGAAATCTTATTTTCATTTCTCATTGGATTTATAACAGCTCCCATCACTTAGTAATAGTTGTTCATTAGTTGTATATCTAACTGAATATGTTTTCTTTTCTATTTGATAGAAGCAACGATTGAGAGGAAGAAACGAAGGCTAATGCAAAGTACGGAGTCACTATTCGTATGCCTCTTTTTCGCTGCATTTTTATATTTATTTCTGTGTAAACATACACACCACGCTTTCACTTGCATATTATTACTCTAAATGATTTTATCGAAAAATGATGAATCTTCATCGGATAAGATACACTGACGAGTCCCATGAAACGTATCGAACAGAAAAACATACTCACATCAATGAGAACATCAATCAAAATAGAATGTTGAAGTGATTGATTCATATATTCAATCGTATTGTATGTGAAATAGTTCGAAGAAAATATGGGAATGTGTTTCGTTTGTTTTTTATAAAAGTTGACGCTTACTTGCACGAACAGAAATGTCAACTATTCCTTGAAACATCATTATGACTATATTATATCTGGTTATGATTTAGTATTGACTTTTTTCCCACGACATGCTTCTTTAATCAACTGTTATAATTATATATTTGAACTCAAGTTTTATACAGCGCAAGAAATGATAGGTCGCCACCCTTCCGAAGATCAGTTTGACATTTTCGAAAATGAAAAGCCTTATGACATAATTCGGTATTCTTCTGAAACTTCAAATCATATCTTTTGAAAGAAAACGTTACAAGAACACGCTATATCGGCTCACCCAATGTTGCTTTTTATCTGATGAAAATCATAGAAAAACAAAACAGTTGAGATGTTGAGATGTAAGCATGTTTCTTCATTCGTATTTTTCATGGAATAAGTGATTATAATGCTTTTTAAAAATTAACGTAATTATTCAGTGATATGTTCAAATATCAAAGTTTTATCATCTGTTGTTTGATAACTATCTATACTGTACAGTTATGATTCACAAAAATGTTATTTGTCACCGGTTAAACTTTGTACTTTTGGAATACTTTCGTATATTCGTGACATATTATCAGAAATCTTTAAGAACAAACTATTAAAAAAAATTGTCAAATAAATCTATAAATCAAACAATGATTCTACTTCATACACGTACTGTGAAATTTGATTCAGATAAATCTCTAATGAATAGCTTCGATTTTTCTAGTGATGATCTATACAATATGTATTAAAAGATTTAACAAGTATTATTTTACTTTTCGTTCATCAGTTTAGTTATCAACTTAAAGTGCATTTACAATGGATATAGGCGATGAGTAAACTTCTATGTGCATCATTCATTCTTGAAACATATTTTAAAATGTGTTTCTAAGTTTTGATTAAACTTACGATTCGATGGGCTGATATGTTCCTATATCCATTTTATTCTGATTCTAGTAGATCAAGAATCCTACAGCTCTATTCATCGATACCTAACCATCGTTCGTTTCAGATCAATAAAAAGCCAAATTAATACTATTTAAACTCCACAGAGCTTATCTCTAGACTGTTACATCGATGCAAGCATGATGTTAGTTATGCACCAGTATATCTCTTAATATGATAAAATATTCAAAAATATCTCACATAACGTTTTTCAATTGTCAGAACTAAAGAAAGTAGATTTGGGGAGTAAGAGATTGCGGGAGCACCATCCTCATTGTTACAATCTGTATGTTTATTCAGTGTATAACGATGTATTTTTTTTTGTTTCTCTAATTTAGCTATCTTTCTCATTTTATTGGTCGCGTCTAATATTTCGATACAAATATGTATTATTTTTACTTCATTAATATTAATGATAGTTAGTGTTCTACTAACACTAACCAATATTTCATGCTCAACTTGAGCTTAACGTATATATATTTGGCAATAAACATAGTTTTTTAGTATGATAAATAGGGGTAGAAAAGCCGACAGTGTACAATA